>OZ023264.1:62650001-62925001 GCA_964006375.1 Tillus elongatus
TTTTTTTTTTGTACAATTGAGACAATAAAGTTACAAGGCATTTTTCAAACATGTCAGTTTTCTATTTTCATCCTGTATCTTGGACAAGAAGTTTTGAATTTAATCTATATATATATATATATATATATATATATATATATATATATATATATATATATATATATATATATACCGGAATTCACAAAAGTTGTAGATTCTTTATCCTGGACAGCCCCTCAACATCGTCAGCACACCCCTAAACCAGCATTGATCTGATTCAGGGCACGCAGATGGATACACATTCCTTGGGGCTCGTCCTTACATCCTGTCAAATAAAAACCGGCAGGATAGCGTATACCTGAGTTTCGAATGCCGTGGTATATATGCCCAGAGCATAATTCTCGCGCACCCCCAGGTCATCGATGTATATTTCCACCCCGGAGGAGGGTTGCTCCTCCAGCCGTGATCCATCAGCAAAACAGAGCAGTATAGCGGGCTGGAAAGCCACATCATTATCCTTCCATTGATCGTTGCTGGGGATTATATACCCTATGCCCTAGTCAGCCTAATGTAATCCTCTGCATTTTATACCTCGATGGTTGAAATTGGAATTTCCTTTTTCATCCTCTTGACAACTTTTGCATGCGCTGTGATTGCCGCGGCAGCATCAGCAAGACTTCTAGCGCGGCTGAGGGTGTCGTTTTCATAGCGCCGATGATACTGAGACTTGCCAACCTCTGAAGTCTGGCCAGCTTCTGGGTAGCAGTTTGGACCCTCGGCCTGACGATGGCAGTGTAGATCCAATGAAGGGTCCGAGGATTAAGTCCACAGGTCCTCCCTATCACACAGCGCAAATGCCAGGGGGTCGCTACTCTCTTCATTACTATTTGTTCTATTTGCGACCCCCCTGATACTTCTGAGTCCAGGACCACTCCCAGATATTTGACCTCCCGCACTAAAGCTAAAGGGTTTTCAGACATCATCATAAACTCATCCTGATTCCTCTTCTTGCTTCGTCTTCGCTGAGTGTACGGAGAGTCCAAGCTCACCACACCAGCTTTCAATTATAATGCAGGCCGTTTGCACGCATGCACAGACAACGCTGACCAATTTTCCGGTGACTAAGACCAACTTATCATCAGCATATGCGTGGACAAAGAAGCCATTATCGGAGAGCTGTTCTATGGAGCCGTCCATGACCAGACACCATAGATGAGGTCACCACAACGTGTAGCCCATATACATATGTATGTGTCCACACGATAACACAAACGTAATTAACCGATTTCGATATAACTCGGCAAGAATCTTTCTTTTATCAGTTTTTTGATGAGTTCGTTATCCAGCCCTAGCAGACCAGTTGTTCTAAATAAAATATTTTTCGGGAAAAAAAGTTGTATCTCAAAAAATAATAAAGCTGTTTTGATCAAATTTGTTTGGTATATTGCCATGGTAAATACCTTACTGTGTACCAGAGCTCAACTTTATAGGTATATAGAAAATTGAGTTATGCAAATTTGAAGCATTTAATGAAAAGTCGCTACCAAAACGCACTTGTTGCGTTCCAACATTTTTATTAAATAAAATCTTGCAGAATATCTTGTTTAGATGTTATGGCAGTAACTTTCTGACCAAGTCCCGGAAAAAATTCCAATAAAACTATTAAATTTCGCATGATCAGTTACGATAAATGTTTTTTTTGCAACTCTTGAGATAATAAAGTTACAAGGCATTTTTCAAGCATGTTAGTTTTCTATTTTCATCCTGTATCTTGGACAAAAAAGTTTTGAATTATATATATATATATATATATATATATATATATATATATATATATATATATATATATATATATATATATATATATATATATATATATATATATATATATATATATATATATATATATATATATATATATATATATATATATATATATATATATATATATATATATATATATATATATATATATATATATATATATATACCGGAACCCACAAAAGCTGTAGATTCCTTTATCCCGGACAGCCCCTCAGCATCGTCAGCACACCCCTAAACCAGCATTGATCTAATTCAGGGCGCGCAGATGGATACACATTCCTTGGGGCTCGTCCTCACATCCTGTCAAATAAAAACCGACAGGATAGCGTATACCTCCGTTTCGAATGCCGTGGTATATGTGTTCAGAGCATAATTCTCGCGCGCCCCCAGGTCATCGATGTATATTTCCACCCCGGAGGAGTGCTGCTCCTCCAGCCGTGATCCATCAGCAAAACAGAGCAGGTTAGCAATTTGGAAAGCCACATCATTATCCCTCCGTTGATCGTTCCTGGGGATTATATACCCTATGCCCTAGTTAGCCTAATATAATCCTCTGCATTTTATACCTCGATGGTGGAAATTAGAATTTCCTTTTTCACCCTCTTGACAACTTTTGCATGCCGTGTGATTGCCAGCGACTCGAATTCTGAGGTGCGACGCCATAGCCTCTCTTCTAATACGTATGGAAAGCCGCGGCAGCATCAGCAAGACTTCTAGCGCGGCTGAGGGTGTCGTCTTCATAGCGCCGATGATACCGAGACTTGCCCACCCTCGAAGTCTGGCCAGCTTCTTTTTAGCAGTTTGGACCCTCAGCCTGACGATGGCAGTGTATATCCAATGAAGGGTCCGAGGATTAAGTGCACAGGTCCTTCCTATCACACAGCGCAACTGCCAGGGGGTCGCTACTCCTTTCATTACTATTTGTTCTATTTGCGACCCCCTGATACTTCTGAGTCCAGGACCACTCCCAGATATTTGGCCTACCGCACTAAAGGTAAATGGTTTCCAAACATCATCGTGAAATCCTCCAGATTCCTCTTCTTGCTTTGTCTTCGCTGAGTTTACGGAGAGTCCAAGCTCACCACACCACCCTTCAATTATAATGCAGGCTGTTTGCATGCATGCACAGACAACGCTGACCAATTTTCCGGTGACCATCATCAGCATATGCGTGGACAAAGAAGCCATTATCGGAGAGCCGTTCTATGAAGCCGTCCATGACCAGACACCATAGATGAGGTCACCACAACGTGTAGCCCACGGCCTCTCAAGGTCAGTGAAAGTCTCCTGTCTTCAAGCATGCTCGCCATCCAACTTATAAGGCGCCTAGGTGATCCCCTGGCACAAACAGTATCCGTCTTTGCTCTCTCAAACGCCCTTCTCAACATAAAAAAAATACAGCTAGTGCACTCTCCCCATGGTGTAGGGGCCTTTCCACCTTCCGCGTCATAGCGTGGAGCGGCGTTTTCGTTGATTTCCCCAGCTGGTACATATGTTGGTTTTTGTAAAAGGGGTGATCCCTGAGGATCTCCCCCAGCGCAATCCTAGCTACTATGCTTTCCAGTGTCTTCAGCAGAAAGGATGTAAGGGTAATTGGTCTCTCCGCCCTTGCCACAGTGTAGTTCTCCTTTCCCGGTGTGGGAATAAAGACACCCCTGACCCGGCGCCAAACTCTTCGAATATAGCCCAAGCTGGCCTGGAAACCCTCCGTCATATTGGGGAGCAATATTTTCAGACCCCTCTGTCGTAGGGCCGGGAAAATTACATCAACTGTTGCCAAGTACTCACTATACATTAATTTGAGATATTTTTTGTAAGTTGATGAAAATGTTAACCAGTGCGGTAGAGAGTGGTGAACCGATTGGAGCACCTCGAACTTGTTTGTAAGAAACACACAAAACCCACCCACTACACCACAGAAGAACAGACAGAGTCCTCCCAACAACATACTGCCTTCTTACTATACATTATAGGTGTTACCAACCACCAACCGAATTTTTAGAAATTAGAATACTAGTACCACATTCACAACAGGGCAAACACTGCCAAATTTAATAAAAACTCCCAAGTATATTTGAAACCAATCCCACGGAGTTTACGAGATACGTTCTCCCGACTGTTCCCGAACTTATGTAGGACAAACGAATAGACGTATTCACAATAGAATATAAAAACACCCTCGCTGTTAAACAATTAGCCTCCTCATCCACGCTGGTCATGCATCATATTCACACAGGACACAAAACAGACTTCGACATTGCCAAAACAATAAACCCGGTTTACAAACTCGGAATTATTCGCGAAGCGATCGATATCGAAAAACGTTCAAATTTTTTAAATAAAAGAGATGATGGTTTCGGAGTCTGATTACTTGAAAACCTATTATATCCTCAGTACATACACACACAATGATTTTTTCTTTTACTCTAACGTCAGCCTATTTCCGCGACTATGTCCAATCACCGACGCCAGGGAGCAGTTTCACCTCACTATTCTGTAAATTTTGCCGAACCCCTGCCTTTATGTAAGGAGGTTAGGGATCTTTAATCCGCTCAACATCGCATGGACACGGGACCGACGGATTTACGCCTCCAAGGGTGGAACGCTCGGACATTCAACTTGCTCAAATACAATGTCAGAACCTCGGTTGATGTTAATTTATTACAGTTTATACTGAAAAACTGAAAAGGAAACCCTGGGAATCGAACCCAGTACCCTTCGGTTTAGAGGCACACGTTCTTACCCCTGGACCAACGAGGCTCCCAATGAAAATTAATTCAATGGATAATTTAACTTCCCCATTACCTAAGTCAACAAATCCCTCTAATCCGCTTAATCATATAAGTACTGAGGAAGTGGGAGAGCCACAGAACTCTCACTCTATACGGTAGAAACATCCCAATGGCCACAGAGGTAAAATATCTGGGGATCGTATTGGACTCTAAGCTAACCTGGAATGGTCACGTTGAAAAAATACTGCGTAAGGCAGTTATGACCCTAGCCGTCACTAGGCGGCTATATGGAAAAACGTGGGGACTAAGACACTGGCTATACACAAGGGTGGTCAGACCATTGTTAACATACGCGGCACTGGTCTGGTTGTCTATGGTGACACGATCTAGTGCCAAACAAAAACTAGGCAAGATCCAAAGGATGACTTGCCTCGGCATCACGGGGACTATGACTTCAATCCCAACAACCGCCATGGAGGTGTTGCTGGATCTGCCCCCCTACATTTAGTTATCATGGGGAAGACAGGCTAGGACTATACAGACTAGCCTGCAATGATAGACTGAAGACTGCAGGGGCCACTGCAAAATTCAGGAGATTGTAAAGGAGCCCATGCTTGAAATGAATGAAAAGTATCCCACGGGTAAATTCCAGGCTGGAAGTGAATGCTGAGACGAGACGACCGACCTGGCTGGGCAGAATGAGGTCACCCTTATCTGGGTGCCGGGTCACTCGGGGGTAAAATGCAATGAAGAAGCTGACAGTCTCGCGAAGAGAGGATCAGCAGAACCATTTATGGGATCAGAACCGGTCCTGGGCATGACGAAGAGAACTGCCAGGGGATACATTAAGTTCAGGGTCAGAAACGAATATAAGGTGTACTGGTCGGACTGTCCAGGGCTTACCCAGTTCAAAGAGAGCTGTGGAGCTGCTAAATATGCTCTTGATGAGACACATGGATGTCAAGAAACACCTGCATAAAATGGGGCGGTTCGAGGGGGACCTGGCATGCAGACTCTGCGGCGAGAGCGAGTGTAAAGTGCTGGACCCCAATGGCAACTGATATATGGACAGCCGAGACCGGAGACAGAGCAATATAAAACTTCACCCTACCAATTTCTGTGCAGACTAGTTCAAGGCACAGTGATTTTATAATGGGTGGAGTAGAAAAGACAAACGGCATGCACAATAAGCCAAAGGCTGCGTTGCTATCGGGGCGACAAAGACGCGGACGAGGCCTAAGGGAGAAAAAATTGATGGATCTTTGCAATTTTTTGGTTAAAAGAATTAAATTCTTGGCAGCTTTAAATCCATGTTCTTACCGGTCTCCTTCCACGTGGAGCAATATTTGGATACCTTTCGGCAAAAACTCTGGAAGTTCTACTTATATTTGTGACACTCGCCATGAATCAGGAGTAAATTAATATAATCTTAATTTGAATAATTACCATGTCTATTTTGTGCCATAATTATAGCACAATTTCTTTAACAACATGCGTCTTAGGGGAGAATCTCTTACAGACAAAAATACAAATTGTTGCAAACAAATAAATTTTGACACTTTATATTCCATGAGAGCTTTGCTTTATAAAATCACTGCGGTTTATGTAGACAGTTGAAACTAGTTAAGTAACTCAGCCTAAGTATTTTTGTTTATGGATCATGACGTTTTAAATCACCCACAACAAGAAAAACGATAAGCCACAAACACAAGAAATCATTTTGTATAATAATTCTTCTCTGGTCGTATTTTTACTTTGTAATTAACGTAGGCACATAAGAAATATGTAGGTTCCTGCATTTAAATATCAAATATCATCAAAACAGTTAACTGTGGGTACAGGAAACCTTCCAAACAATTTACAGGAAATTTGATTCTGCCTCGATGTAAGCAAAATATACAAGATGTTCCATTTAAAATTGTTGACTTATTCTAGCTTAACCTTATGAAAAATTACAGCTTATTTGTGAACTTTCTGTATATTCTGCTTGACACCTTGATGCGGTCATATTGCAAAATTGAACGCAAAAGTTCAAACTCCAATATGATTTTATTTGATGGGTATGATGTTTTCAAAAATCATCTCCACATGTCTAAATCTTTCGAAAATCGTCAATAACTCAAAAACGATGACCTTTTGACATATCTAACCGTATACAAAATCGTTTCAGAATTTTGTGCAGAATTCAAAAAACTCGGGACGCAGCAAGTGCGTTACGGCAGTGAATTTTTATTAAATGCTTCAAATTTAAATAACTCAATTTTCTATAAACTTAGAGAGTTTAATTTGAATACGTAGTAAGGTCTTTCCTAAGGCAAAATTTCATCAAAATAACTTTGTAATTTTCGAAGAAAAAATTTTTTTCGAAAGAAAATTTAAGCAAACTGTAATGATCATAATTTTATGTGGTAGCGATCTATCTTTATTGGCGATTATGTGATATCTAGAGTAGCAGATGTAAATGAATTATAGCCATAAAAGTGTAAATATTAAATTCTATGTTAGAATCAGTACCTCGTGAAAACAAATCTTTATTCAATGTCCTTGTCCTTATTAACTAACTAAATTATCTGTGCCCGCTTTTAGACATATGTGCCATCTATTAGAATTTACCTTAAGCAATTTGAGATCAACAGTTTGAATATGAAATAAAGCTGAGGAGGCTTAGAGTCAACGTCAGTGTCATATAAAATAAACAAGATATCCACAAAATTTCATTAAAATAACTTTGTAATTTTCGAAAAAAAAAATTTTCGAAAGAAAATTTAAAATTTGAATAACTCAATTTTTTCTAAACTTAGACAGTTGAATTTTGGTACGCAGTACAATCTCTCCTGAGGCAACATACATGGTTAGGTTAGGTTAGATTGTGAGTGGTCCATATCGGTCCCTCCACCGCGACCAGGTCTATTGTGGCTCACGCCTAATGTCTATATTTCGCCCAACAAATCCAGCCTCTTACAGAGGTCGATAACCTTTGCGGGCGAAAGTTGATCCAGATCCTCTGGAGCAAGCTTTACCTTGCCAAAGAGCAGGTGTCTAGTCCTATCCGCTGCCGGACAGGAACACAGCACGTGCTCTGCTGTTTCGTCATTCTCCATACACAGCCGGCACTCGGTCTCCTGACCGATCCCAATACGGTGCATGTGATGCCGCAAGCGACAGTGTCCTGTATACAGGCCGACTAGAGTACTCAGTTGTTGTCTGTTCAACTCTAGAAGTTTCTTAGCCCTTGACTCAGACAGGCCATTTATGAAGGCCTTAGAGTGAGCTAATCCTGGAAGATTTTGCCAATATTGAATTGTCCTTCTATCTGTCCAGGTCTTTAAGGTGCGTTTTGCTGTGCAAGATGTTATTCCCAGCACCGGTTCTGGTCCGACAAAGTCACACTGGGCACCACTCCTGGCAAGCACGTCTGCCGCAACGTTGCCATCATGGTCCGAGTGACCCGGTATCCATACCAGCGACACCTCATTACAGCTGCCCAATTCGTTAAGGGCAGATTTACAACTCCATACCGTCTTTGAATTGCACCGGTAGGAACCAAGAGCCTTTATTGCAGCTTGGCTATCTGCATATATCTTTATCGATTTGTTTGTGCATAGGTCTTTTAAGCTTTCCCTTGCACACATCTCGATGGCATAAACTTCTGCCTGGTGTATGGTTGCGTACTTGCCGAGGCTAGCTGATAGTCTAGCATCGGTGCTGCCCCCATATGCGCCGGCTCCTACTCCCATATTGGTTTTGGAGCCGTCAGAGTACCAGCAGAGGTCCGCTCTCAACAGGATCGATTGGTTCCGGTCCCAGTCCTCCCGTTCCGGGAGGACGGTCTTGAAAGACAGATCTCTGCTGATTTTTGTAGGCATCAAGTCCGAGACCATTCCCAGAATCCTGTGACAATCACTGTCATCAAGGAGTCCGGACCCCCTCAGACTGCCTTCCCTCGGCATGTTATCTGCCGTTTGTATTAGTCTGTACGTTGTCCACCTCGCCACCCTCTCCAACCATATGTGAAGTGGGGGAATATTGAGGAGGACCTCTAGACCGACTGATGGTGCGGTGCTTATCGCTCCCGTTATCATCAGACATGCTTGTCTCTGTAGATGATCCAGTTTGGCCCTCGCGGTACCACGAAGTACCTTAGGCCACCAAACTATGGCCCCATATGTTATCATAGGTCTGATAACCACTACATAGAGCCAGTACATCTGTTGGGAATTTGTTCCCCAGTTGTTCCCACAGATTCTCCGGCAGGTCCACAGGGACATCTTAGCCCTGCGGATAACATTTTCTAACTGTCTGTCCCAGTTGAGCTTCTTATCTAGGATAACTCCCAGATATTTTGCTTGGTCCGAAAATGGAATGTTTTCCCCCATAAGATTAGGTGGTTTTAATTTGTCCAACCTTCTTCTTCTGGTGAACGGGACAATGATCGTTTTGCGAGGGTTCACAGACATCTGTTCCCTACGGCATCAATCATTGACTACATTTAGTGCTTCTTGAAGAGTACTAGACAGTTCCTCCTCAGATTTGCCTCTAACCATTATGACAAGATCATCCGCATACGCCTGGACCTCAACCTCCCAGAGTCCGAGGATAGCCAGCAGGTCGTCCACAAAGAGGGACCACAACAGGGGGGATAGAACGTCCCCCTGAGGACACCCTCTCGCAGCCCTAACGCTGACCACCTCTCCCCGTAATGAGGTAATAATGGTCCGATTGTGCAGCATGTTTCCGATCCAGCCACAGATGGTAGGTTCCACCCCCCTAGCGATAGTGGCCTCGTAGAGGGAGATCGGTAATGCATTATTAAATGCTCCTTCTATGTCGAGAAATGCCGCCACCGCAACCTCTCCATTTTCCAGAGAGTGTGTGATCTTCTCGACGAGGTTATTGAGCGCTAACTCAGTTGATTTGCCAGTTTGATAGGCATACTGGTGGGTATTTAGGGGGTTCTTGGGTAAGATGTTCCCCCCAATGTGCCCGCCCAGTATTTTTTCCAATCTCTTCAGGAGGAATGATGTAATACTGAGAGGTCTCAGTGAAGTAGGTAGGAGGTCATTACGTCCCAATTTGGGAATGTAAACCCCCCTAACCACCGTCCAGCTGGAAGGAATATAGTTCCAGGCCAGACTGGCTCTGAACAGCCTGATAAGGAAGGGTAGGAGAATCTCCAGTCCCTTTTGTAGTAGGACCGGTACCACCCCATCCTCCCCTGGCGACTTGAATGGCTGGAAATGATTCACAGCACACTCCACTGCCGAGGCTGTAACTATTCTCCGAGCAACTAGCCAGTCCTCCCTTTGGGGGCGTTTAGATCGTCCCTCAGCTGGTAGGCAACATACATACTAAATTTCATTAAAACAGCTTTGTTACTTTCGGAGAAAAAAATTTTTTTCGAAAGAAAACTCAACATTTTCCCGGAAAACCCCGTCCGATTTTTCTGGATAACGAACTCATCCAAGCCATTAATAAAAGAAAGGCACTTGCCAAGTTTCATCGAAATCGGTTAATTATTTTTTGAGTTATCAGTTGGATACATACATACATATATACATATATATATATATATATATATATATATATATATATATATATATATATATATATATATATATATATATATATATATATATATATATATATATATAAACATATAAAAATTGAAACTGACCCCGGATATGGGTTCTAGGGGTCCTAGTTCGCACTCATTTGAAAGAATTTTTGCAAAGTCTCACCATCGATACCTCTCTATTAGTGAATTTTTTTAAATAAAAATTCACTAAAATGAAATAACATGTAGGCTGTTCTATTAAAAATAACAGAGTTGATGCCGACATCCGTTATAACCGGAAGTAACAGAATGACGTCATTATTTTAGATCGATAGAGCATCCATGAATATGTCACTGCACCAATTATCAGAAATCAGGTACCATCAATGGCTGCTGTATTTCTAATGTACGATCTATGTGTGCGTGTGTTTTGTTTCTTTAACGTTGGCCTATTTCCGCGACTATGGTCAATCACCGACGCCAGGGACCAGTTTTACCTCACTATCTTGGAAATTTTGCCAAACCCCTGCCTTTCTGTAAGGAGGGTAGGGATATTTAACGTGCCCAACATCGCATGGACACAGGACCGACGGCTGTACGTCCCCTCCGAAGGGCGGAACATGCAGACATTCAACTTGCTCAGATACAATGCCAGAACCTCGGTTGATCTTAATGTTACAGTTTGTACTGAAAAAGTGAAAGGAGAACCCTGGGATCGAACCCAGTACCCTTCGGTTCAAAGGCACACGTTCCTATACGGTCTATGTGGGACAGCCTGTATATATAAACAAAAATTAAAATTACAACTGACCTCTTAAATGGGATCTGGGTGTCCTAATTCGCGCTCATTTGAGGAGTTTTTTCAAAATTTAATGGTCGCAATCTTCCCAACAGCGAATTTTTTCTACAAAGGTTTGCTAAAAATCATTTCTCAATTAATAAATAGATAAACGCATAGTAAAATTCCGGACGCAGAAAATGCCTTTTTTCCCATTTGCCCATTTTCATTTGAAAGAAAATTTTAACTGTAATTTTCTATCAATCTATAAACTTACATTTAGGTATGTAACGAAGTCTTAATAAAGGCAACATTTGTACCATATTTCATCAAACTAACATCATTATTCTGTTGATAAAATTTTGTTATAAAAACATTAGATTTTTTTTTCGAGATTTGAAAGATTTATGAAAATTGGCTACCATAACGTACTTGCTGCGTCCAACACTTTTTGTACTTTTCTGTATATAAATGTGGAAGCATATCTCTTATCTTAGATTTTATGCATTTGCTCTTTCCCGATCTGTTGCTTCTACCCACAACTTTAGTTAACAAGCATGTATCGTATCTGGTATGGGACAGGAGGTTGTAGTAATAGATGCAGAAAGGATGATAGGGCTCTTTGGAAGCGCCCGTGTACCCGCCCGACACGATTGACGGGAGTTAGTGTGTGGCGTGTGGGGGATCCTAACAGAAGACTATCTGCCGATTGCAGGGAACGCGGACTAAGCCGGGGCTAACCTGCCCTTATGCTGGTTGGTGGTGACTGGTGACGTCGACCCCCGGGACACAACGTGTCTTATCGCAGTCTACCGACCACCGGACCACCACTTCTCTCCACGTTCCTCTTTGCTTCGTGTTCCTGCTGATGTACTTTTGTTGGGATACACAGGTTTTATCTACGGAGGACAGTGTTACCAAACACATTTAATAAAACATTATTAATTCTGGCGGAAAACTTTCGGAAACTTATTCATTCTCTGTTAGTGGACGTGTTGTACTGTGTTTCAAAGGTAAAGAAACACCAACTTCAAATATAAATTAATAAAATACCAACTGTTTGCGATACTTTCTATTTGAGGGTCCTGTTTTTTTACGTGTACAAACAATTTTGTCATCATTATCTACACAATCTAGAGGTGATGTCGCCCTATCGTCGCAACCATGATGATTACCTCCAACAGCTCACCTCATTATATTATAGGCTCCACACTTCATCATCTGTGTCAGATTGCCAACAAGTTTTTCCTTGATCTACCCCTTACCTTTTCTCAAGTGTGTGTCATCCAAATTATGTTGTCAGAAAGTAATTACGTGTCAGAATTTGACCAATTATCTAATTGGCCTAATCTTTTCAGCCCTCCTTTCAATTTCTTTCAGCAAACTTCTCTCGTCTTTTACCTTTTCTAACACGCTTTTACTAGTATTTCTATCGGTGAAGCGTGTCTTTTCTCATTTCCCCTATATACACACTTCAAAAGTGCCTGTTCACTTCATCCCCCGTCTAGTCAAATTCCAGGTTTCCACCCCATATACCACCACACTCCATACGTACGAATTGACGAACTTTTTCAAAGGTTCAAGTTAAAATGTTTATTAGTAAGAAGAGTACATTTTAGTACCTTCTCTGTTGAACGCGTTGCCTTCGCGATTCCTTGTCTTATCTTTGCTGCATTTACCATCATCTGCAATAATATTTCCAAGGTACGGAACATTCCTAATTGTTGGCCGTTTAACTTTACATTCATTTTACCAGTCCGATCCTTATTTACTTTGATTACTGTAAGTTTCTTTATATTGATCTTTCGTATAGTTCATTTTTACACGCTACCCAGCACAATTAGCATCCTTTCTTATTATTTCTTGATTTCTCTATCAGCGCTATGTCATCTGCTTACTTTATGAAAAGGACCATTGTCCATTTTTGATTCCTGGTGTCTTTACCTTCACCCTATTTATGTTCTTCTCTAAGTTGAACAAATATGGTTATAATGGGCATCCTTGCCGTACACCTATCTCTATATTAGCTTCGGTTTCATATCCGTTAATATTTATTACGGTACTTTGATTTTAGTGAATTTTCTATAATAAATTTCATATAGTTAAGCCTTTCATGTATAAACACCTCAAATTCAGAATTACCCATTTCTCATGAGTTTTAGTTTATCCCTCCAATCCTAATTTACTCTATCTGACAACGTTGTTAGACTGCGTTATTGCTGGAACTCCGCTGTCATTTGTCATTCTGTGGTAATGCAATTTATTGTCAATATCAAATTGGAAATGTAGCCTGAAGTTTAGGTTTTAGACATGATACAATTACTAGAGAGATATGATAATGCCGCTACCTTTTGCACTGTCCTGCGCGAGCGACATGGGGGTGAATACAGGCGCAACATAATAATATTTGGCATATATCTATTTTGAGGGATGCATACTGCAGTGGCGTACTTATTTTTTCCTAGAAATGGCCCTAATGCTTTTTCCCATTTTTTTTTGTCATAGAAAAACTGCATTAGTAGGCCTTGATCAGGTGACATAGAGAACAATTTTCACAACATTAATAGAGTTTTTCATTCTATATCTTTTTATGTTCTGTTCCTCAAAATCGAATAATAAATACAAAAGCTACAGGGGTGCTTTCATTTAAAATAGGACTCTCTCTCGCTCTCTCTATATATATATATATATATATATATATATATATATATATAATATATATATATATATATATATATATATATATATATATATATATATATATATATATATATATATATATATATATATATATATATATATATATATATATATATATATATATATATATATATATATAGGTGATTCACAACGCAATGGGCACAGAATGTGTGCGTGTAAAGGACCTCAAAATATGCCGATTTTTTATATAAAATTTTTCTCCAGCGCCCATGAAGATATTGACCTCGGAAGATTATTTAATACTTAGAAGAAACAGCTGTGTTGCAGCAGTGCTCTAACTTAGAACAACCAAATTTCGTAGATGGTTTTCTTTTATGAACATCATTATTCGACAAAAATTTGAAGTAGATATAAACTTAAAAATGCGTGAATTAGGGGTGGGTCACCCTTTTAATGATTTGATTTTTTAAACCCCAACCGAATTAACAGTTAAAGTCTTTCAGTTTTATAGTAAATTAAATATTTTTTTTCTCCTCTAGTGACTTTTTTGACAAACCACGCGTTTTTGAGAAAATTTAGGTTTTTAGAGTCGAGATCAAAACAAAATTATGTCCCTTGAAGATTTTATTAAACATTAAAGTCTCATAGGGGATGCCTTGGGCGCTCTGCAAGTCATCTGTCGCTACGTTACAGTTGTTGTCAAATCTAAAATTACTTAAATTTATTAGCAGCAGTGTCCTAACATAAAACAACCAAATTTCGTAGATGGTTTTCTTTTATCAACATCCTTATTGGACAAAAATTTGAAGTGGATATAAGCTCAAAAAAGGGTGAATTAGAAGTGGGTCACCCTATTAATGATTTGATTTTTTTTAAACCCTAACCCGATTAAACGTTAAACTCCATAAATTTTATAGCAAATTAAATTTTATATATTTTTCTCCTCTTGTCAATTTTTCGACAAGCCACCCGTTTTTTAGAAAACTGAGATTTTTATTGTTCAGATCAAAAGAAAATAATGTTCTCTGATGACTTTACTAACATATCTGAAATTAAAAAAAAAAACATAAAAAAACACTTAAGATATTGTTCAAAATGACTTCCATTTTAGTAAATTTTCATTAAGAAAATTCACTAATAGAGAGGTATCGATGGCGAGACTTTCGGAAAATTTCTTCAAATGACCGCGAATTAACGCCCCTGGAACCCATTTCCATGGTCAGTTCAAAAGTTTATATATATATATATATATATATATATATATATATATATATATATATATATATATATATATATATATATATATATATATATATCCAAACGATAACTCAAAAAATACGTTTGGGAATTACCCTTATTTTGTTATTGAGTTCGTTCGTCAGATTTTAACGCACACATTTTCTTAACAAAAAATTAAAAACTATTTTAAAATGCCATATCTCTCAAATTTGTCAAGTGATTGAAAACAAAAAAGCCTGGACGCAGCAAGTGCGTTATGGTAGTGAATTTTCATAGAAATGATCTGGCACAAAATATTTTATAACGTTTTTTTCTTGTAACATAGAAATATAAATTTTGGTGTATAGTTTGCTTTTTATACCGTAAACTTACCTACCAAATTTGGTTATCATAGATTTTTTATTTTCTAAGATAAAATTTTTTTTCAAATGAAAACTCAAAATTTTCCCGGAAAACCTCGTCCGATTTTTTTTATTAACGAACTTGTCAAAGCCTTTTACAAAAGGAAGGTACGTGCCAAATTTTATCAAAATCGGCCTATTATTTTTTGAGATAAAAAAATTTTTCGAATGAAAACTCAAAATGTTCCCGGAAAACCTCGTCCGATTTTCCTGACTAACAAACTTGTCAAAGATATTTACAAAAGAAAGGTACATGCCAAATTTTATTAAAATTGGCTAATTACTTTTTGAGATAAGAATTTTTTTCGAATGAAAACTCAAAATTTTCCCGGAAAACCTCGTCCGATTTTCCTGACTAACGAACTTGTCCAAGCTATTTACAAAAGAAAAGTACGTGCCAAATTTTATCAAAATCGGCCCATTATTTTTTGAGTTATCGGTGTGATATATATATATATATATATATATATATATATATATATATATATATATATATATATATATATATATATAAATATATATATATATATATATATATATATATATATATATATATATATATATATATATATATATATATATATATATATATATATATATATATATATATAAACATATAAAAATTGAAACTGACCCCGGATATGGGTTCTAGGGGTCCTAGATCGCGCTCATTTGAAGAAATTTTTTCATAAGTCGAGATCTCCTCATTAGTGAATTTTTTCTAAGAAAATTCACTAATATACAAGTTAAAAGAACATAGACAGACGTGGTCGTGTACCAATTTTCAAGTCTTTTGATCAAAGGAAAATAAAGTTATTCGAAATTAATATTAAAATAATCATCGACTTCAGATTCTATAATGCAATATCTACAATGTTGGACAAAGACAGATGACGTTACCTGTACTGCTATGCTATTTAAATAAATAATAAATACAAATCTAAACAATGGAAGTTACGTTGCAAGATGTCAGAATGTAAAACATTGTGAAATGTAAGACAGGGATGCCATCTCGGCGCGGAACCAGGTAATATGTCGCACGACAGCGCTAGTTAATACAGAATGTTATAGATGGAGACTGTGTACAAACTAACAATGTAAATTGTTACCCCTGGCCCATTTCTTTCCTACTAATACCGGGACAATGTTTGCGTCCAAAAGCGCTAAATTTAAGCATGCGACTGCAAGAGGCTGGATGTTCTTCGTAAGTATAAAAAACCTGCTTATAAAATGAGAACGGTACTAATAGATAAGTTACTGGATCCATCATTCTTATTATCGATGATTTCGCAGGTTAGTTGGTCAATTTTTTTAAATAAATAGCACTTTCAAGCGTATTTCTGCATTTCTCATTTTGTATGTTTCAAACAGGTGCAGTCAATTAGATATAAATATGTTTGTTAACCGTCCAAGCCTGCCGAACTTAATTTACAAGCGGCTTGCTTGCGGATTTCAGTGTAATTTTTGGACAAAAGCTAGGTGCGTATACTCGTGAATTGCGAAATCGCCGCGAAACGTATTCCTATTAGTTGATTTAAAATAATATCGTAAAACTGTTGTTTTTTTTAATTAGATTTTATAAATGTATTTTACTAATTTTTGCGTGCACACCCACACACACGATCTAAATGTCTTTTATACTTTTAACTTTGCGCCCCAATGTTAATTAAGGGCTCCCCTTTATTATACTTACTTAACTTGTGCATATATATGTAATATAAAAATAAAAAAGGACGAAACACCAAGTGAATTTATTTACTTTAGTGCTGTATTCGATATTATCTGAAAAAGGCATTATAGGCGACGAAGTGAAATGTAATTTTGGTAAATAAACAGTTGACTGCACGGATGGTTTTTACTTTTTTTTCAGGAACATGCTTAGAACCTTCCTTGGGTGCACAAACCACAAGGCAAATCTGTTGCAAATAACCCCCAAGAATGTTGCGGGACCAAGAATGAATAGGGGTGCTGGGCGGGGAGAAAATATGAGCGAAAATGCTAAAAACCAATTAGTCGGACTTTGAAAATATGCGTTTTTCACATTTTGCAGCAATGCCTCCTTTAAACCCCGTCTACCCCGTACAACACCCATATTCGGCCAGGTCCAGTAGCTCTCTTGGGGGTTGCTCCCAAGAAATTTTTCTTGTGCTTTGAAGGTATTTGTATGCATGCACAAGGGGAAGGAATATATATATATATATATATATATATATATATATATATATATATATATATATATATATATATATATATATATATATATATATATATATATATATATGTGTGTGTGTGTGTGTGTGTGTGTGTGTGTGTGTGTGTGTGTGTGTTTGTGATGCAATGATTATGACAACGTGTGTGAGAATAGTACTCTATTGTGGCTACCGCTCAGATTGTGGCAACTTTTTGGGGTTGCCACAGATGAAAATCACCGAATGATATGCATTCCTCGAAAAAAGTATATGCGTCATGATTCTTCATCGCACTACGGACGTGTAGAAACATTCAGAAGGTGATTTCATCAATTCGTTGAGAAATACTTAGCAGTTTCATATTTTTTGTGTGAGTTGCCATTTATGGGTCTTGTGCATACATGTAATAAGCCAACTTGTGGCTACTCAGGAAAGACTGATTCCAGCGCACCCTTCAGTATACACTTTAAAGCTTATTTAAAACGAATTTGATGCCGTGGGCTAATCCTAGCTTGTATCGCAATAAACAGTGACTCTGAGTTTCTTATGTTAAGGCGAGGCTGAGAATGTTTTAAATGGACACCATATGTTTTCACACCCATTGTACTAACTAACTAAGGGAACACCGAGGATTTCTTAGTGTTAGCTCAGACATGCACATTATGGTTTTTCCTTAGTTATTATATATGTATATACTGTAAATAATTCGTTGTAACATAATCAAAATTATGAAAATTATCACAAAAAAATTTAGATGTCTAATTTTATATTTGCAATTGCTGTACACATATACAATTTATATTTAGTTTCCCAACTTTGACAAGGTCAATGTAATTTTGACATTTCTAAAATAACCACTCATAATTTTTACGAAGACTTGCCTCATCTCAAATTTACAACCATATCCATTTCGGGTTTAACCACCTACATTATTTATTGTATTATACCGCCTATACACCTATACCTAAAGACTATAGTTTTGGAAATATACGTATCTATAATCGCATACCATAATTCACTTAGCGATCAGTTTAACACATTTTTCCAGTTTTTCATTTGATTATATTAACCGATCAGATTATAGGATTATTTTACAAATTTTTGAGGAAAAATATTGAAATATTTAAACAAACTTTGGTGCAAAAAAAAGGTAGGAAATAATTAATCTGATTATCTATACATATTTACATTTTCGTATTTTTTTTACAAATGTCAAATGGAACTTTAAAATGACAGCCTTAAATACCATTGTTGTTTTTGACAGCTTGTAATATGAAACTATGAGTATTTAATAATAATAATAATAATAATAAAAAGTCTGGACGCAGCAAAGGCGTTATGGTAGTGAATTTTTTTTAAATGTTTTTAATAGGAAATATATCTTTTTTTAAATAAAATCTGGCATCAAATTTGGTTAACAGTATAACCTATATAGAAGAAACGGTGTACCATATTTCATCAAAATAACTCTATTGTTTGCAAATGTACAAAAATCTTTCGAAAATAAACTTAAAATGTTCCCAAAAACTGTTTTCCTGGCCAACGAACCTTAGGTTAATAGTAAATTAAGCTATGGAAAGAAACATTTTATGAAAAATCGCTACCATAACGCACTTGCTGAGTCCAGAATTTATTTTCTTACAAACATGGATTATCTTTGAATCGAAAATGCAAAATGAGCAATAATATAAGGCGTGTTTGATTAAGAAAAAAATTGTATCACCATCGACTTATGGGCCAGCCTGTGATTGTAAAAATAATTTTATAAGATGCAGTTCCAGACACCGTATAATTAACGTATACAGTTTTTTCTCATATCTTGTATAATAATGGATATATTGAGCTTTACCCTAGAAATGCGTCACCCTGTATATATGAAAACAGATAAAAACTGAAACTAACCCAGATATGGGTTCTATAGGGGCTAGTTTGCGCTCATTTGAAGAAACCTTTTCAAAATTCAAAAGTCACTAAACTTTTTTGCATTAAATACCTATGACTTTTTAGTGAATTTTTATTTTAAAAAAATCACTAATAGAGAGGTATCGATGGTGAGACTGCAAAATTTTTTTCAAATGAGCGCCAATTTGGGCCCCTAGAACCCATATCCGGGATCAGTTTCGATTTTTATATGTTTTTGTTTCGATGAAATTTGGTGGACATGTTGCTTTTGGAAAGACCTAACTAGTACGAAAATTCAGCTTTCTAGGTTTACAGAAAATTGAGTTATTCAAATTTGAAACATTTATTTTTAATATCACCGCTTTTTGTTGACAATGGTAAAAACTGGTTTATGAGATCTAGTATGTCTGAGTCGTTACCTAGCAGTGGAACATTTGATATCATTGCGCAGGTCAGTTACACGATGTAACTGACGTTTATCGTATATTATTAGATCGTTTATCTGTTTTCAATTTCAGTTGACAAATTGTTTGCGTTATTTGGGAATTTTAATATACAAGTGCAAATTATTTCTTAACCATTTTATTAATGTTAGTGGGTGGACTAAACAGTGTTGGTTATGTTTTATCAACAGATATTAAGGATCGAAGTTTTATAAAAAGGGCTGATATGCAACAGGCTAGTTATTTTGGCGGTAGTTTGTTGTTTAACGGTCCATAATTTTTAGCTAATTTTCGTACAAAAAATTCGTCAATGAGGAGACCGCGACTTTAGAATTTTAAAAAGGTTTCTTCAACTGAGCGCAAATGGGCCTCTAGAATCCGTAACCGGGTTTACGTTCAGTTTTTATCTGTCTACATATATACAGGGTGATGCATTTCTACGGTAAAGCTCAATATAATTATTATTATACAAGAGACGAGAAAAAATTTTATAAGTTAATTATAGGGTGTCTTGAGCTGCATCTTATAAAATTATTTTGACAATCAGCGACTGGTCCATAAGTCGTTGGTGATCCCTACAATTTTTTTTCGAACACCCTTATTTTATTGCATTTTTTATCGAAATATGTTTGCAATAAAAAAAATCGAGACGCAGTAAGTGCGTTTTGGTAGCAAATTTTCATTAAATGCTTCAAATTTCAATAACTCAATTTGCTATTAACCTAAGGTTTGTTGGCTAAGAAACCAACATTTAAAGTCTATTGTCAGAAAATTTTTGCACATTTTCAAACAATAAGTTATTTTGATAAAACATAGCACATTGTTTCTACTATATAAGTTATACCGGTAACCAAATTGATGACTGCTTGCATTAAAGAGACATATTTGCTATTCAAAGCATTTTTATAAAAATTCACTTCGATAACGCACTTGCTGCGTTCAGACTTTTTTCATTTTAACTAAGAAATCTAAATTTCGGTACATAGTTCAGCTTTAACGACGTAAGCCCGGCTACCAAATGTTAAAGCTATAGCTTTGTTATTTCCGGAGATATATAAATTTTTCGAAGGAAAACACAAAATTTTTCTGGAGAAACTGTTCCAATATTCTTGGCTAACGAACCTATCCACCCTCATCATCTCCTAACCCCTAAAGCGATTTCACCCAAAAGCAATCCGAACCGTTCGTTTGTCTAGCACTAACTGTATACCAAATTTTAGGACGATATCTCAATTCGTTATAAAGTTACCGTGGCTACAAACAAACAGATCGACAGACCGACAACCCAAAAGATCGACAGACTGACAGCCAAAAAAAATTCGTTCCCAAATGATGTTTTCTATATGTTTTGATACCTTTTATGACGTTTAAGCGAAAAGAAAATGTTGAAATTTTTGTCGCCGATGCGAGGTTTGCACACGTTGTAACGATATTGAAGTAATAATCAGCAATATGAATAAAAATGTTTTTCTTCGCGTCGTAATAGCTTTTCAAGCATTTTTTCGTTCCTTCTATGGCTATTTGAGAAGAGGTGTCATCCCTCTGATGACGCTAACCTAGTTTGCGAAACGATTGTCAGATCTGAAAAATATATTGCACTTATAAGGATGATCTCTGTAAATTATGTGAGAGGCAGCAGCACCCCTTATTACCGTTTAACTCATAGGTACCTCCTATTAAAGTTTCTAATATATTGTTCCATTTCATTTTTTCTATGATGATGCTAAAAGCAAATGAATGACACATATTTTATAGAACCTCAAAGGTATCGGAAACTTTCTGTCTAAATTATATCAAAGATTTACGACACCACATGCCTTTTATCTACTTAATTTGTGCTGATGAAATTTTGAATGTATATATTTGTTAAACATTTTAATAAAAATTGGCTGCCATATAACATCTTTGCCACCAGAATTTTATATTTACCTAAGTATAGGAGTATTCTTAGGATTCTATTGTTGCTGTAGTTGACAAGATGCTCAAGGGTACCCATATTTATTTCCTAAATACTACCTGCTCTCTTTGTTTGCTGCTGCATAACAGTAATTTTACAGCTGTGATCTGTTGTGGGGTAGAAGAATTTCTAAATATGTATTATATAAAATAAGTGATTTTTTTAAATAAAAATCATTCCGATGTTTACCTGTAGTTATTAATCAAAGTTGATTTTTTCTACAGGGGACGTTCGTTATAAAAATCGTAAGATTTCAAACAATGCCTCAATTTGGAGGCATATGCTAAAGGTGGCTCGTATATGAGATGAAGTCCGCCAAATAGGTTGTGATTATAATCAATTATCGATTTAAGATTTAGAGAAACACACTTTGCTGTTAAGGCAAACCTCATTTTTTCAGAACTTTTTATGTTTATTTGGTTCCAGGTAGGTACAAGATGATAAACACATGGAAACAAAAATTTACACATTTCTAGTGAAGTAATGATTGTAATCTTTTATGGGCTGTAACTACCATATATATTTTATGTTAATTTGGGGCCTATATAATGCATTTCGATCGTCACTTATTCCAGTTTTTGTATGTTTTGGTTTTGTAAGCTGATAATATCATGCTAAAATATATTGCGCAAATCTTAAGGCTTATTTATATAGATATAAAGTACCGGTATAATTATTTATCAATAAATAAAAATAATGATAACATATATGCCTCGGTCCAGTGAGTAATGAATAAATAACTAACCGAGTTTGATGAAATCTGGATACACCTTTTTCTAAGTGAAGATTGGAACATGTGCTGAGCACTGATAAACACACTTGGAGATGGCGAATCACCAAAAAAATTAAAAAAACTCGACGATCGTTTCACTAACCAAGTTAGCGTCGTCAGAGGATGAATAATTCTAACTAAGAATTATTCATCCTCTAATGACGCTAACTTGGTTAGTTAAACGATTGTCGGGTTTTTAAAACTGTTTTGTGATGATTCGGTTTCTCCAAGTCAGCTTATACACATTTCTGTCGAAAAGGTTAAGCAGTTCAATCGAACCAGTTTTTTCGCGAAAAATTCAATTTTTTGAGGAAATTTTTAGTATCTCCGAAAATAGTTAAGGTACTTTAAAGAACTTTGGTAGATACGTTTATGCTTTGTAGAGACTATACTGTGCACCAAATCTTAAGTTGCTAACGTTATGTAAAAATCGGTTATTATTGTCGTGATTTTTTTTTTGTTTGCTTCGTCAGGAGGCCAATAAGGCTACAGTGTTGAGAGATTTTGCTTGATTGAGGAAACTAATTTAATTATATAGACCAAAGAAACGTTATTTTAAGCTGGACGACATCTATTAAATTTTATGAACCAAAAAACCTTATTTTGAGCTAAGAGGCCAAAGAGTAGATGCCAAATCATTTAAAAAACGTTCTTTAACACACACCAAAAAAAAATACCAAAAATATTTATTTAATCATATATTCATATATAATATGATGAATAGGCTATATATATATATATATATATATATATATATATATATATATATATATATATATATATATATATATATATATATATATATATATATATATACATATACATATACATATATATATATATATATATATATATATATATATATATATATATATATATATATATATATATATATATATATATATATATATATATATATATATATATATATATATATATATGGTTATGTTGCTTCTCGTATGTGAAGTTTATACTATCTTTACAATGTCGGAACTAATGTCAAGTCGAAGGATTTAACCGTTGAACAGCAGCGTGGAGTCGTCGGCGACCAAAGAAAATTTAAATGCATTAATTGCTGTTCTCCTTACTTGGTGAAACCATTTCATACTAAATTCAGATATAGAAACTTCTTTTCTGGCTTGACAAATGTTGGTTTTCTTATTTATTACCGGTTTCGCTGCTTGACGGCATAATCACATAGGAGAAAATTGAATTTACTCATACGTATTTCTGACAACTATAAATAAAGACTCGTTGCTATGTTATGGTTTTTTATTCAAAAAGCAAATATAATAAAAATGACAGATGACGTCTTTAAAATGTCTTGTAATGTATGTCAATATTTAACATGTAAGTATAATCAACTTATAACAGTCCATAATAAGAGACAAAAAAGATAATAAATATGTTTCGATCACTCACTTTGGAAATATTTCAGAAAACATTTTAAAACTTTTAAATGCCAGTACAAATAAAAAGGACGCTTTAAATCTTACAACACGACGCGTAACCTCCTATCTAACGTAAAAGAAAAATTATGTTTCCTAACATATTAACGTACATCACATAAACACAGTTGACAAAATCTGGAATTGATAAATTAGCTTCTACACATTGTAATGCAATCTACATCGGCGAAACGAAGATATGTCTGCATTTTGAAATAACGAAGTTGACAAATCTGCATTTCAAAAATCTATTATTCAGACTTAACATAGTACCACTGTAAATAACCGCATAGAGCCACTACATGTTTGTAATGAAAAGCACACATTTGACCTCTCTAATCTTTGGAAGTAAAAAGGCACATACGCGACAATAACTACCTTGCTTTAAATCAGCAAACTGAGTATCTATAGACGAAATTGACAATGGTGAAAGGGCAGCGATAATGGAGGCTTTGAAGAAAACGAAAGCTTGGAAAAAGATGAATTTGATGCAGTTGCTCCAGAATCAACAAATTCTATTTGGCAGAGCTGTGCCATCCATAAACCTCCCAGTAGTTATAAAAACAGTATATTCTAAAAAATGGACATAAATGATATCTGCATAACTTTCACCGCAGAAGCACAAGAACTGTAAAAATATATTTATATTTGACGTAAAAAAATATGAAATATTTTTTACACAAAACATTTTGGATATAGTAATTGTAATATAATTATATACCAATGCTGAAATTGAAAGTATGAAGACTCGTTACAAAGCTAAGCAACATTATACTGGTGCCACAAATAATGTTGAAATGTGTGCCTTATCCGGATTACTATATCTAAGTAATAAAAAAGGTTTATATCACGCTGACTGATATATGGTCAACTCAATTTGGACTACCCATTTCTAGAGAGATTATGTCCAAAAATCTATTTGAGTTTTTGATCAACTGTTTGGGTTTAACGATACAGCCACCAGAGAAGAGATAACTAAAATAATACAATCGGCTATCAGACAAATTTGAAATATTTTTAAAGATTGCTGCAGACAAAGTTATACACTTTTAGAATACGTATTCATTCATACAACCTTGTTGCGTTTCTGAGGCAGATGGCTGTTTAAACTATTATCTCTATGAGAATAAAGTTTACAAAGTCGATGGAGCACATTACATTTATGGTCACAGGCAGGTTGCGGAGTGTGTTGGTAACAGCGAATACTCTATAATGTCGTCTAGTGTAGTAATCTAGTAGAATGGTAATGTCGCTTGGCAGTAAATTGGTAGGGCAGAAAATCACAGTGAAAGAAAATAACATTAACGTCTGCAACGAAAGTGTTATTCCAGTGAAGGAAGCTAAGAGAGGAAAACACGTCCCATATATTCAGCCAGTTGCAACTAAAAAAGAAATTATTGAAGAAATACAAGAAAGCTTGTATGAGCCATTTAGGTGTGAAGCAAACCCAGAAAAAGGCCAATGAACACATTTGTTATAAAGAGCTGATGCCGACGAGAAAAATAGGGCCTGCAGAGATTTATGTTGAAGTAGAAACACCGGGTTAAAAGCAATTGGGCGGAAGAACCAGTGCAGTGTAAGGGCTTCGCTTAAAGAGAGCTCCTATATAATGAAGAGAAGACATATAGGCTACTCATTCACTCTGAGAATGAATATACGAGTAGAAGGCGACCGCATGAAGACCCGTAATGACGTGCGAGCTAATTCGACTGATTTGAAAGAAGGAGATCGGGTATGATTTTACAATCCTGTACGATGCAGGGACGGTCACCGAAAGTATATAAATCATAGAAAGGTCCGTAAAAATTAGTCAAACGGATCAAGGACGTTGTCTATCGCATTCAGAGTAGCCCAAAGAGCCAGATGAATGTAGTCCATATGCACAGGCTTACGCCATTCAGAGAACTGTCAGAATCCGAACGAAGGGGTCGAATGTAAGAAGAGGGCAGTTTCACATCCGTCTCTATGAGAGTTTAGTTTATGAACTCTATGGAGCATATGACTTATATGGCTACAGACAGCTTGCAGAGTGTGTTGGTAACAGTGAATACTCTAGAATGATATTTCGAGAAGGCACTAGAAGTCACAGATATGGAATCATGTAGAACGATATAGAACTACTATAGACGGTATTAATAAATGAGCCGCAGACAGATTAGTCAGTAATTAAATAAGCGATTGTTCGGAATAATAGAAGGCAACAAATAAACTATAGACATTTGGTAATAGAGAAATATCTTAGTTGGGGTGTTTATTATTAGAAAATAGTCAGTTATAATAAATTTGTGGTTTGGAAAGCTGTGTATTGTTAGTCAGCAAATAAAGAACCCCGAAGAGTGTAACAATATGCATACCCAACAAGCAAGACAAGTATGGTCTGAAATTTTATTTGTGCTCAGCTAAACTTTATGTCAATAGAGAAGATAGAGAAAAACAACATTCAATTCCTACACAATAGGTCCTCTATCTTACAACAGCCCTTCAAGGTTCAAACAGAAATTGTACCACAGATAATTAGGCTAGTTCTCACGATGTCGCGGAAAAATATTATAAAAGAAGCTAACCTTGATAGGAACAATGAGGAAGAACAAACGTGCCAAAGCATTTATTGGAAACCGTCAATTCATCTATTTTTGTATTTGATGCAAAGAGTAGGTTAGTCTCCCATGTGTGAAAAAAAAAATCATTTTATTATCGACTATGCATATATAGGGTGATATACTAAGTGAAGATTGGAACCTGTGATGAGCACTGATAAGAGAAAGAACCCAAATCACCAACACATTTTAAAGGACCTGACGATCGTTTCACTAACCAAGTTAGCGCCATCAGAGGATGAAAAATTCTAACTACTTCAAAAACTAACATCACTTTATATATCGGATCTTAGGTAAAGAGACCGAACTGGGAGGGGAACTAGTCGCAGGCACATTCTGCAGTGTATTGTATTTTTTATCGCCGAACGACGTCTTTGAACTGTCTTTATTAACTTATCTAAAAGGTGTCCATCTCTAATAATTTTGGGAAGGTTCAACGACAACTAAGTTAACTGTTTCCTTTGGCGGAAATATCTGTATTCTTATGTTATCTCTAGGAGGTGTTGAAACGTGGGAATTTATTTTACAAAGCAATCGATCAGGTGACTCGTAATCGGCGGTGGTGAAACGTTCATACATTTTTATTGTAACTATATTTCGCAAAATATATACTCTCGAATGCGTTTAGCTGTCTTTGTTGTCTAACATTTTTTTATTAATTTTAAACTATCTTCATTAACGTGATGATTATTATCCTAATTAGGTCAGGCGACGGAAGATCTATCTATAGTACCGTAACGTAATTGGGCTAAGTGTTCTTTGAAACTAATTCCAATCGATCTTTTTGTTTGTCCGACGTTCTTAAGATTACAATATTTGCAACTTATTTCATAAATTCCCGACATTTTGGCCGTTCTATCCTTGTCTTTTGGATTACTTAGCAAGCTTTTTAAGGTATTTTTTGTCGAAAATGTTAGCTGCAAGTTGACTTTTTTAAAAATGGATCGTGATTCGAGGTTCAAATGGTAATCAAACAAAGTATATATATATATATATATATATATATATATATATATATATATATATATATATATATATATATATATATATATATATATATATATATATATATATATATATATATATATATATATATATATATATATATTCACCTGCCATACACAGCATTTGTGACAACCGATGGCACAATGTGGTTAATAGTTCACACATAAAGTTGTCATTTTCTTGATATATATTCACATTCATACACAGAACTTATGGCAACCGATGCCTCAATATTGTCATATAGTTTACACATAAAGTTTCCATTTTCTTAATATATATTTACATTACATACACATAATTTATGTCAACCGATGTCACAATGTTGTTAATAGTTCACACATAAAGTTGCCATTTTCTTGATATATATTCACATTCATACACAGAACTTTTGGCAACCGATGTCACAATGTTGTTAATAGTTCACACATAAAGTTGCCATTTTCTTGGTATATATTCACATTCATACACAGGACTTATGGCGACCGTTGCCACAATGTTGTTAATAGTTCACACATAAAGTTGCCATTTTCTTGATATATATTCACACTCATACACACAACTTACGGCAACCGAGGCCACAATGTTGTTGTATGCACGCTTGCTCATCTCGAAATATCTCACCAATGAGCGAGTGTATAGATGATCTAACGTTATTTCTAGCATTATAACGTCAAACTGAGTATACTGCAACTCAGATCGTTTGAGTCGCCATTTGTTGGTACATTGCACGGTTGCCATAATCATTGCAATACGTGTATGTGTGTGTGTGTGTGTGTGTCACACCGATAACTCAAAAAGTAATGGGCTAATTTTGATGAAATTTGGTGCTTACCTTCCTTTTGAAAGTGATGCATTTGTCTTTGGACGAAGGTCTCGACAGGGCCGCAATGTGCGGATGCTTCAGCAGCTCCGCGCACCCCAACTCCATCCTCACGGACGCCGGTTGGCCACGCACGATTTTCTTGGATAAGTTTGTTAGCCAGGAAAGTCGACTCGATTTTTCCCGGAAAATTGTGTGTTTTCTTTTGTAACATTTCTGTGTTTTCTTTCGAACATTTTTCATGTCCTCGAAAACAACAAAGTTATGGTAACCAAATTTGGACTCATAGATGTTAGGCGTGATTATTCAAAAATATTGGAACACAACAGATGCGTTTTTCTCCTCTATTTATTATTTTAGTACAGTGGTTTCTGTGGAGAGCAGGTAAATTGTCGGCTCGCGGTGTATAAGGTTCTTAAGTTCGCATCTCATCAAAGCTCGTCACTTTTAAAAACAATTGGTAATGATTAAATAATTCAGCCAATTCAAAAAAATAACATTCACTGAGGCCGTTGCGTTGCGCCTGAGCAAGTTAAATGCCTGCACGTTTCGCCTTTCGCAGTGCGTGTGAAGCGAAAGGTCTCATGTACGATGTGATGTATGACACGAAAAAAATCAATACTATGCTTGTAAAAGCCGGATTTTGTAAAATTTTCAGGTTGCTGATGTAAAACTGGTCGCGTGTGTGACTTGCCTTATAAAAAAAAGTTCGGGACACAGCAAGTGCGCTATAGTAGTTAATTTTCATAAGAATTGTACACTATCAGTAACATATATTATTAAAACCAATTCTCTAAATTTAAATGCACCTTGGAGATCGGTTTTAGGCTCTCAGTTAGCGATTATTTGAAAAAAAAAATTAAAAAAATAAATATATTTGATATGGAGCTAGAAGATTAAAATTTGGTCTTAAATTTAATATCTAAGTACTGCAAGTCTCTTAAAAAATTGTCTTACAAATGTCATTAAAGTTACAAAAGTTTTTCAGAAAAAAAATAATTATTTACAAAGGGAATCTACCTGCCATATTATAAATATGGCAGTTATTTTTCCTTATGAATTGCTTGGATGGTTTTGTTTTAGTCAACCCATCTAATTTTTGCAAACAATAAACAACAACAAAAATTTTTAAAACAAATTTGTTGTTATCCGCGAGGCTCATTATGTTATTTTTCTTTAATTTAGTACCCACGGTGCGTTTTATAGGTGTTACTATGGTTCAAGATTGATGATTCTAGCTTAATGGGAAATTTATTGAACTATTGGATTTGAAATATTTTTACGAAAATTTTCTACCATAACATACTTGCTGCACCCAGACTCTTTTCAACATTTATTTGCGGTTGCTGTATCCACACTTTTTGAAAATGATAAAATATTACAGCTTACTATGTAAGACTGACAAACAAGGCAACCTGAAAATTATTTTTGGAAAAATATTTAAAAAACCGAAATTATTTAAACATAAATTGAAAATCTTGGTTCCTGCTTTCTCGCAGGGGTTCTCCTTCCCCTTCTGCATGCTACAATCACCCTGAACGCATAAACAAGAACAATGTAGGTAAACAAGAAAAATTCCTTGAGAACAACCCCTAAGAAAGTTACGGGACCTGCGGTGAATATAGAGGTTCTGCGCGCGGTAAAGGGGATTTTAATGTATAGCTGCAAAATGGGATAAAGGCAGCTTATAGAGGTCCAACTAAGCTGTTTCTTTCGCACTTTTCGCTCATATTTCCTTTTTATATTCTCCCCGCTCATCATCCCTATTCACTCCTGGTCCCGTAACTTTCTTGTGGGCTGTTTGCAAGAAATTCTTCTTATGGTTTAGGCAACCAGAAGGGGTTCTAGGGATGTTTCTGGAAATATTTTTCTAAACACCCCCCATATGCTAATCTGCAAATTGACCTTAAATTTAATTTTTATTTTCAAACGAAATGCATCTATGAAATTATAGGTGGCAGATAAGTATTTTTCCATATTAATCGCTTGAATGACCTGTTTTAATGAACTCAAACGAACCAGTTTCTGCAAACAAAATAGCAAAAAAAAAAGGTTTTTTAAAAACAAATTGGTAATTGTCTGCGAAGCTAATTGTGTTATTTATTAAATTTAGTATCCACGCTGCTTTATATAGGTTTTACTATGTATCAAGACTGAAGATTCTAGTTTATTGGGAAATTGAGTTATCACCATTTGAAACATTTTTATGAAAATTCGCTACCATAACGCACTTAAACTGTTTTTATCATACGATCCTATAAGGTATTAGCTAGCGCTGTGAGAATATGTAATAAAATATTCGTCGAATGCGATTATTGAAATATTCGTATGAATCCGAATATCTCTGGCAGCGTGATACGTAATACCGAGTCGTATATAGTAACTCTTTCCAACAATACTTAAACAATAAGTAGGTACCTACCTAGATATTATAAGTACTTACTGTATAAGTTTGAGGTAGGTATATTTCTTCTTGAAATAATTTTGTTTCACTTTGGTAATACCTACCAGTGAATTCTGTATATAGTTCACTAGGTAATACATACAATATCTACAATCTACATGCAGTTTACCTATCACTTTTATACTTGTTTCATTGGATGTTACAATTATAATATACTACTACAGTCGACTGCCGAGGGCATTTGTTAACGTTAAGTTAAAAATTAAAAGTTGGGTTATTATTTACCTACTATTTGTCTTAACCTTAGAATATAGATACCTAGTTGTTTTATATTATAAGGTTATAATAAGGTATTAGCAATTAGCATCAGCGGAGTCGATTTCGACGTTATGCAATGCGCAGAGCGTACACGCTTCTCTCTGACAAATAGCTGGTCAGACTAAACTAGGAGAGATGACTTTTAATTTTGAATACCGTGAACGTGAAGAATGGGAAGCTTAATATTTATACATAATAAAACCTAGTTTTACATTGCTTTTAAACAAATTGAATCACCTTCATTAATTTTTTTTAATTAATATACATTCGCATGCTTTTTGCGCTTTTGGACAGGAAGCGCTTTAGGAAAGAAATGGTCTAAGGCTGTCAATTTAAAAAATTGTCAGTTGGTTGTACATTGTACACAGTCTCTATCTATAAAATTTTGTGTAAACTAGAGCTATCGTGACAACATACTACCTGGTCCCGCACCGAGATGGCGTCCCTGTCGTATTGCTCACAATGTTTTTCATTCTGACATCTTGCAACAACGTCCATTGTTAAGATTTTTATCTACAATCTATTTAAATTGTATAGCAGTACAGATAACGTCATTTGTCTTCGTCCAACATTGTAGATATTTCATTACAGAATCTAAAGTGATGTCGAGGATTATTTTATAATTAATTTCGAATAACTTTATTTTACTTTTATCAAAAGACTTGAAAATTGGTACACAATCACGTCTGTCTGCGTTCTTTTAAGTTGTTAATTTTCGTTCCAATCACTTAGATAATTTGAGAGATATTGCGTTTTGAAAAATATTTTTAAATGGGTTCCAGGGGCCCAAATTCGCGCTGATTTGAAGAAATTTTCCGAAAGTCTCACCATCGAACCTGAATTTTATTAATGAAAATTCGCTAAAAACATTAGATATAATTAAAGTAACTGAACTGACACATACATTTCCTACTTATGACCTCTGGTCATAGGGTTAATTAATTAAAATTTTCAATTTATCCCTTTTAACACTTATACAAAAAATTAAATTATTAAATTCAAATTTTTATTAAATTGGTCACAGTAACACGCTTATTCTTTCGGGACTCTTTCTAATTTGACTAAAAACTCTAAGCAGGTTTTATGTTATGCGCCTGGATTATCTGTCGATTCATTTACGGACGATTTTATAAGCCAACTATCACTCAATTACTTTCCCACGGGGCTGTAGTTAAATACACGTAAATAACTGGTTAACAAGGAGCAAGAAGGGCATAAAAGCATGTACAGTTTAGTTGAGAGAGATCTGGTTTAGTTTAGTGGAGGCGTTATCGCATGAGTGCCAGAGTGCCAGTAATTTGGCGAAGTAATTGTAGGAGTTTAAAATGGGCAAAGATACGAGAATGGTTTGAATCTTGCTAGGGTGCCGCAACACAACTTTAGTAAAACATTTCTTTTATTGGGATAACTAACTTTAAAATTCTACAGTCAGACACAGCATGGAAAAAAAATTAAAATTACAATTTACTAATTGTTGTTGCCCTTGCTTGGTGAAACCGTTCCATGCCAAATACAGATGTTGTTGTTGTTGTGTTCGACGAAGGGATGGCCTCGGAAATCAAGTTCAGCCGGCCACAGTACATTCCAAAGATATAATTCAATTCTCTACATATTATAGAAATGTATAGTGTAGACTCATATACACATATATTAAGAGACAATCATAAACGCAGAAACATGGTAAAAATAATAAGTGGGTAATAAAGTAATTGTAGTCTCTATACTAAAGTTTTAAACTTATTAGCTTATTGTTTTTGTAATTAAATTACTGACGGGTGAAACGAATATGTGTGTTTTACATGTATAGATATATTGGAAACTATTAGTCAGTTTTTCTTCTTAAATTAATTGTGCTATTATGTTTGTTTTTTTTTATTTTTATTTTTATTTTTTTGGTTTTTTTTTTTTTTTTTTTTTTTTTTTTTTTTTTTTTTTTTTTTTTTTTTTTTAAATTGTACTATTATGGTTTTTTTTTCTTTTCTTTTTCTTTATTTTCTTTTTCTTTCTTTTGTTTCTGTTTAAAAATGTGGAACGCTTCACGATTTTGCGTGTCATCCTTGCGCAGGGGCCATGCTAATCTTCTCTGTATCGTTCCAATTTTAGTATATGTACCGCCGAAGCGAGTACCCAAATACAGATGTAAAGACTACTTATCTGGCTTCGTAAGTATTTGGTTTCTTCTCTGTAACCGGTTTACGGCATCATCCGACAGGATAAAATTGAATTTATTGATATGCATTCGCGAAAACTATAAATAAAAAGCCGTTGCTATGTTTTTTGGTCAAAATATTCTTAAAGAAATAAATAAAATAAAAATGACAGATGATGTCTTTAAAATGTCTTATATCCATTAAATTAGATAGATATAATTTGTCAGGTTGTCAAGTTGCGAAGATCGGCCTCTTGGCATAAAAAAATGTGTCCTTGTTTATTTCTACCTAATTTACGAAAAAAGAAAAGAAAGGTTAAATGTTTGGACACAGCAAGTGCCTTATAGTAGTCAATTTTCATAGAAGTATTTGTAATAGCAAATATGTATCTTTTTTAATGAAGGAAGGCATCAAATTTGGTTACCAGTATAATCTATATAGTAGAATATTGTACCGTATTTCATCAAAATAACTTTACAGTACCGTTTATAAAAGTACAGAAATTTTCCGAAAATAAACTGAAAATGTTCCCGAGAAAACTGGTCCGATTTTCCTGACCAACGAACGTCTTCAAGCTATTTACCCATCTAGTAAGATATAATTATTCACAAATATCATTCCGACGAGACTCCAAAAAAAAAAAAATTGCATAATCCGAAAACATTTTTTTACAACTTACTAATTAATTATTTATTACCAAAATGACACACATCTTACGAACAATGATTTCTACGGAAACACAAAAAAATTTCTGCAAATACTATTTTTTACAAAAAAATTGCTAGAGAATACATAATGTTCCCAAAATTAGAGTCTGTAGGTATAATAGGAAGTTGTTCAATTTGAAAAAATTGAAATACGATAGTTTGAATTTTTTCAAATTCAGTCACTATCTGAGAGCGCTCAGTATACGGCATCTCTATTTTTTCGACGAATAATATAAGCGAAAACCTCTCTGAATGCGTCACTTTCATGAGACTCTCCTATCATTGGTAACTTTGTATTTCTATTGGAGTTTAACATTTCTGAAATGTTTGCTTAAATGTCATCTTATCTATTATGTGTTTTAACAGAGTAACCATTATTAAATACTATTGGCTTAATTACTGAAATTTCGTTTTAAAAATTGGTTTCAGACATAGGTATTAAAAATTTGTGATCAATAATAGGCTGACATAGACTTTGGTGAAAAAGGATGAGATGAATCGTGTGGTATAGTTGTGCCTGTGTAAGTAGGTTTACCTGTCAAGCAGGCAGCAATATATTGAACATAATGGTTTTAGGTTTGAGTCGTTTAGTGCTTCCTTTGGGGTACCACAGGGGTCGATTTTAGGTCCCTTGTTATTTAACATGTTTGTGACCGATATTACCAGTAACTTCATAACCAAAAACTGGATAAAGTCCAAAGAAGACTTCTTTCAATTAAACTGGATACTCGTATCCGCCTATTTGATATCCACATACATTCTTCGTCAGAGATTTGATACGTCATCTCTTGAACGGCGAGGTCAGTTCCATTCTGTTGTATTTATTTAAAACGTGATTAATAGCCTTATTAACTGTCCATTAGTAGCAGGCTGGTTGCTGTTGCACACCGCTATGGGACACGTTATTCAGTTATTTTTTTTTAGCTTCTCTTTGATCGCACGCATTCGCAGACACAAGAACGCAGACTACGGTAAATTGTTGACACCGGTGAGTATCCGAATTATTCCGACGAAGCAGTAAAAAGGCAAACAGGCAGGGAATTAAAAACAGATATATAGTTGTACTAGCTAAATAACAGTGGAAAAATATTTAAATAACCTCGATAACATTTTGACAGCAAGGTTAATCACCATGAAATTGTAAATATATCAGAAGTAGACGAGTTTTTCCATTTAATTTAAGTAAGTACATAAGTAGCATCATTCACAACATCTTCAACGCTATAGATTTTTGTAAAATACATCTTAACTCTTTTGATACTGACGCACAAGAAATTATATTTTGTATAGCATGTTAAAATTTGAAAACTGGTGTATTCAATGGTAAAACCTTGGCGGCTTTACATTGACTTTACAAAATTAACACCATCAGAGAATTTATTTTTAGATGTTAAATGTTACGCTTAATTAGGTCTTGCCAAAGCATACTCACCTGGAACAGCCTAAATATTGTGTTTATAAAAACTGTATTTTTCTAGTAATAATAATGTATATAAAAAGAAATGAAAGGACCTTGACTTAAAGTACTAACAATTTTACACGGATACAGGCACTCTGGATGTGACCAGAGATCCGGTGTGTCAGTGGTAGGGGCGGATATGGCGGGATGTAATGACATAACCTAAAAAGTGACAGCGAGTGCGACAGGGTCCACACTGCACGAAGCTGATACCGGGACGGTATCGCGACGGAGAAGGGCGCGATTACTACCGCTTGTTATCATCAAAAGCCAACTCCACTCTCACCACACTCTATGTCTGTGTATATTCTGTATATATGTGTGTTGTGGCCTCCAGTATGATTGAATGTATATGTGAGATGTTACTTTATACTGCCGTCATTAACATTTTTATGAGAAAGGGTTGGTTTATGGGACGTACCTAACTCACTTCTTGCCTTGGTATTCCTATATCCAAAATTTAGTAATCGCCAAAGCAAAGAAATTGTAATTTTATGATTTTATTCCAAGATTCTATGCTAAATATATTACAAATTTCTTGTTAGAAGATAAATTGCTTTTAATGTTTCGTATTATAGTGGCAATATACGTACAGGTATTTTGCAACAGTTCATACCGTTTTTACCGAATTTTCTTAGAGATCGCGACTTTTGATTATAATATTTTTTGCAAATGAGCGCAAACTCGAACACACACACACACACACACACACACACACACACACACACACACACACACACATATATATATATATATATATATATATATATATATATATATATATATGTATATATATATATATATATATATATATATATATATATATATATATATATATATATATATATATATCTATATATAAGGGATAGTCCCATGCCGTTTTGTGGCATGTATCGGTCACTTCCGCGGCACTTGGTCAGTTCAAGCTCTGTTATGGAATTATTTTCATGGGAATCGTTGATTTCCAGGACGTCCTGGAAAATTTTAGAAATACTATGGCGCGGTCATTTCTGAGACTGGCTTGGGAATATGCTATTGATCATTAGAAGGTCAATTCCAAGACAAAAAATATTTAGTAATGGCAGCAAGGCTGATGATTGTCTATTACCGAGAGCTGTCATTTCCCAGACGAATGAAGTATTCAAGACCGCAAGTGGATTTATCATGATATCTTTCCACACAAAATCGCCTTAGCAGCTGATCTAATAGGAACTGTGACGCACGCGCTAGTAATGCAAAAGTACATCCAGCTAGTGATGACCGTTAACGTTATTTCATAATAACCGTTGAAAATAACAGCTTCAGTTATTTTTGTGTTATTTTGAACTGGAATGAGTTGAAGCAAGAAAAATAACAAAACTATTGCAGGCTATTCATTACACACTTTTAAAACTGATTTTTTTTAATTGTACCGTATCATGCAATAAATAGCAAGTTCAGCAGAATGTACATATAAAATGTATTTACCGTTAGAACCTACACTACCTATACATTATATTATAGGTTAAGAAAGCACAATAATATAATACAGTAGTTGTATAAAAGTTATATTCATTCTCTTTAAAGTTTATAACAACCCATATTATTCATTACCTTGCTATTTTCAACCGTACTACTTTACTACCATTCTAGGTAGGTATAACCTTGTATTCTATTGTTATTGTTACTGCAAAATGTACAATTTTATTTTTCTGACCTAGTGAACTAGGGATATATGTCTTATGTCCTATGTTTACTAAACTTAATATTGCAAAATGCAAGGTTATTTTATTTCATCCTGATTTTCATATAGGCATTTTCGCTGGTGAATTTATCATGATGAATCCACTTGTGGTCTTGAACACTTCATTCGACTGAGAAATGGCAGCTCTTGGTATTTAGCGAGTTCACCAGGCGCCCACAGCTATCAGCAGTTACATGGTTATGTCAAAAAATGTTGACGAATGTCAACATTTTGTCAACAATTTTTGACATAAGAATGCAGCTGCTGACAACGTTGGCGCCTGGTGAACTCGCCCAACGATTAATCTGCTTACTGCCTTGAGTCTTGATCTAACTCTGAGACTAATCAATAATCCTGGTAATTTTTTGTGGGGTTAATACGTTCAAACTTAAAAAACTTGATTTGAGTTTTATTGTTTATATTATGAGTTAGGTATTAACGTAAACACATAATTAATGATTTAAAATTCACACTTTTCTATTTTCATATTATATAGTTTCTGGTGCTAGTTGCATCGTGCTATTAAATTGGCGCCTCAGGCAGATCTATATATTTTGCAACATTACCAATAAATAATATGCAAAAGGATGCTTAGAAAAATGAAAATGCACAATTAAAATAATTTGTGATTGGGGGGTAAAATTCGTATTGTGAACATCTAGCTAACAAATACGATTTAGAATAAGAAATCAGAAATAATTTTTCCGCCAAAAGTAGTTCAAGAAAGTCGCGAATAAAGTGACGAATATTCTGAAGTAAATAGCGACATTAGTTTCATGACAAATGTAAAATATAGCGAGTCAACAGGATAATAATAGGAACGCGGCAATAATTATTTAATAAAAGTATGACCAAATCATTCGGGTTATTCAGCCACATTTTTTTTTACATCTTTCCGTTCTAATTGTTGGCTATATAGGTCATATGCATGACATAGTGTAGTCATTAATTATGGGTAATATGTGCTAAAGAAAAAGTAGGTCTATGATCAATGCTCGGAAGTACAAACACGACATGAAAACAAACCCATTCTCAATAAAATACGATTTACTGCAAATCAATTATCTATCTATCATCTGACTAATGAAGACATACAAAAACTTTCATCTTAATTTTTGTCTTTTGAAAACATCAAAATAAAATAACTTCTTTGACACTTGTGATAAATTATAATGTAGATCATGCCATTAGCGCGGGCAAAACGTTCAAGTCCCAATAAAGATGACCGTAAGCGAAAATATTCATGAATCTTGAACAATATTATTCGTTGCAGTCTAAAACGCTTAATTGCCAACAGCTGTTTTATCGCCATTAGAGAGTAAAGAATGTGAAGAATGTCAAATGTAAAAACGGATTTATCTCTGGTCTAATATAATAACTTTTACAATTTTTCCACAGGTTGCGGGAAGATATCACGTTTTTCTTTTTCACTTTCGTGGTAATGGAGAATTAGAAACTAAAATTTAAAATTTTCATATAACTATATTAAGCTTTCTGAATTTTCCCGCATTACTATTACTTCATAAAATGATTTCTGAGTGTCTAAGCGGCCTAGTGGTTAGTGTGTTGGACTTGCTAACCCGAAGATCCCTGGTTTGATTCCCTACAGGGCCATAAACTTGCATTTTTAGCTTAAATGTTTGCCGAGTTCACCAGATGCCAACAGTTGAACAGTTGTATCATCGTATGCGTACACCAGTCCCACTATGTTTCTATTGGAACTCAACTGTTACCGGTTTGTAAAAACCGAATGACAGATAAACGTCACAAAATAATGCTTGAAGTCAGCAATACGTGCATTAGGATCCAACCGCTGAAATATATTGGTAGTCAGCAGATAAGCGCTTAAACTCAGCTGTTGGCGCCTGGCAAGCTCAAAGGGCAGTTCACCAGGCCCGATTGTTGCCAGGAGCTGCATTGTTATGTCAAAAAGAATTGACAAAACGTTGACATTTATCAACATTTTTTGGCATCACAATGCAGCTGCTGGCAGCAGCCGGCACCTGGTAAACTTTTTCTTGTCTTTTTAAATGAAATCAAACTGTCAGCATTCATCAATATCATCTCAACCTAGCTTTATTTCCATATTCTCTTTTTTGCAACAGAAAGTGTGTTAAACGCGTTAATATTAATAAAAGCAGATAACGAAGTCGCAAATTTCTGAGGCAGAGCCTCGGTAGTGCAGTGGTAAGAACGTGTGTCTCTGAACCGAAGGGGGTAAGAACGTGTGTCTCTGAACCGTATTGAGTTCGATTCCCAGGGTTCCTATTACACTTTTTCAGTACGTACTGTAAAATTAACATCTACTGAGGTTGTGGCATTGTGTTTAAACAGGTTAAATGTCTGCACGTTCCGCCCTTCGGATCGTCGATCCCGTGTCCATGCGATGTTGGGCACGTTAAAGATCCCTACCCTCCTTACAGAAAGGCAGAAGTTCAGCAAAATTTAAAGGATAGTGATGTGAAACTGCTCTCTGGTGTCGGAAATTGGCCATAGTCACGGAAATAGACCGACGTTAAAGTCCAAAAAAAAAATTTGTGATTTCTGTATTATTAAAGCTTGAAACGATATTCCGAAAATTAAATGTATGTATATTCTAATTTTCTAAATGCTTTGCAAAACGAAACTTGAGATTCGAATGGGTTGGGAAATGAGCATGGAATAAGTGTATATTAGTATATGTATGTATGTATATTATATGTATATACATACATATATATGTAGACATATATGTATGTATATACATACATGTATATTATATGTATATACATACATATATATGTAGACATATATGTATGTATATACATACATATATGTAGAGATATTACCCGCGGATACACAGTTATACGAATAAGTGACAACCGTGTAAGATGACCATTTGGACACGTTCAGCAGAACAAAACGGTTACTGTTTGCGTTAGCCAACACTTGGGAGTATTTTTCTGTTCTCGTGAACGATTTATTGTTGTTTATGTCAACTCTAACGATGAACAACAGTTATGTTGTTTTTCGGTGTTTTGATTGTAGGTAGACCTTTAAGAAAAAGAAAAGGCTTTCCTGCTTTTAGTTTAGGATTGTGTGCTATGTTGTGTAGTGTACTAGTAAATTATTATTAAGAAAAGTACCAGAGGAATACTACTTCCTAGTGGGATTTTCCTTCCCCTCCTTTATGCCTACAACCACCCTCAATGCATAAACCACATTAAATATTAACCCCTAAGAAAGCTACGTGACCTGCGTAGAATGCGGGGTAGACAGGGTTTAAAGAAGGTATGGCTGCAATATATAAAAAAATACTTTTATAGGTCTGACTAAGCTTTTTTCTTGAATTTTCCGTTCATATTCCCTTTTTTTATTCCTCGCACAGTACCCCTATTCACTCCTGGTCCTGTAACTTTCTTGGGGGTTGTTTGCACGAACTTTTTCTTGCGGCTTGTGCATCCAGGGTGGGTTCTAAGCATGTTTATAAAAAAGAATTTCTAAGAACCCTCCAGGGGGTAAACTGATATTTTACTGGAATATAAACATTACTTTGTAACAATCATTGTTCCTTTCTATGCCAACAACCACTTCAAATAACATTTTAGCACATCCAAGGAATCATGTGAATAAGTGTTGTTTGCAGTTATTATTTTGCTGAATTTAATTATAGCTTGTAGATTTGTGAAACATTGTAAATTGTTTTTAGGTGTTATTGGAGGAAGTTATATGAATCCTGGTGGTCACATTTCACGTAGTAAAAAGCTTCTGTCAATATAGGCCTATTTTTAAGTTTCCCAGTTAAATTATAACATAAACTTATAATCACATATACCTATAATTTTACAACCATGTGCTAGAGATAGAAATAAGATCACTTCAAATTACAAGTAGCTACCGCACGTATGACATATTTCTGAAAATTGTACCTATTAATAAATAAACATAGTGCAGTATTACTTAGCTTGTAAAGTGGCATGAACTTCTTCAGTTTCGACTATATTGTATAACAGTCCGTTGTATACATAATAGATCCCTTTTAAACAGTTTGCCATTTCCTACAAAATACCACGCAGCAGACTAATTATTGTTCCTTATTCCTTATGCTGTGACAATACGTTGAACCGAATAAATACTTGTGATCTGCGTTGGAAAAATAGCGAACGTTAGCCTACAACGACCATCTCGCGACAGTAAAAAACCGGTTGCAGTGATCATACGCAACTGTTTATCAATGGGCGACTTCAATACTGACGACTGGTGAACTCGCACCTAACAATGCCACTATTACTACTACTTACTATTGCGTGATGTATCACGATTACGGTCATCATAGAGAAAATGTTAGATTGTGCAATATACAAACAAGCATCGTATTGACGTATAGTTTAAATACCCTATATTATACTTTTTTATATCTCTTTAACATGTTTAGATTTCAGAAACAATTTTGCATTTGTATATATTGTAGTCTGCGTGAACAGGCAGATCGTATATGTGAACCTATTGGTTCTTAGTGAGACTTACAGAATAAAAGGAAGGAAATAGCTGTAAACCGCGAAGAAACACTGCCCGTGTTAAAGTAGGCCCTCGTGGAAACGAGGGGAATAATTAAGTCTACACTTCATACTTGGATGAACATTATTTACAAACTTTTATTTGGAGTTTTTCATTTGAATACACAAAAACGTTCCCTGGCATTTTCTACTACAATTATATTTTATCTACCTAGCCAAAGTGACCAACAACTAGCATCAAAAATAACTAATTGTTATTGATTTTGTGACAGTGACATATATATACGCAACTTTGACTAACAACGGAGATGCAAACAGAGTTTTTCATTCTGCATTGCTACCAACATATAAAACATGTTCCATATTTTCAGTCACAACACTGTTGTCACGTCTACTTTCAGTGTGAGATTGCCGAACTTTACATCGCCCTCTAAACTAATATAAAACCTAAGAATGGCCACTCTATGAAAACATTGTACCTACTAAAATTTATTTCAAACTAATCTCAATCGTCACCTTAAAGAACATCATGCGTTAAGCACTGAGATTATTGCTTACGATATAAATGTTAAGTCATTCAATTGATTAGAACAGTGTAATATTTAATTTGAATTGCATGCTGATTTAGTAGGTACGACATTTTAAAGATGATCATAATTTCCTGGTGGAACAAGGGGAATATTATTCTATAAAAGTTAAAAGCATAAGTAAAAGTAGGTAGAGACATAGAAAATATAATACAGGCAGAAATATATTTTGTCGTATTAAAAGTTATTTTTATCAAGGTGACAGTTATGAGTTACTCAAATTTGACGCCTTTCAGGGCACACATAGATAAATAGTCACATCATCAGCCCCTTTGCAAGTTATGAAAAAATTTATGAATTTGACGAGAATTACGATTTGATTCAACTGAATTTATTTCAATTCGTTTTAATTTAACTCATCTTACCAACCTATTTGCAACCCAAAAAATGAACGAATTTCGCACTATGTGTTAGTGTATATATTTATAGGTAAGGTGTTGGGTATAGTTGTTTTGAATAAATGCAGAAAACTCTTTATAAGAAAGAAATTGGTTTCATCAAGGCAAATTTGTGGAGCAGTATTTTTTTTCAAACTTGACGCCATTCAAGAGACGCATGTATGAATAGTTATATATGGCAACCTCCGATTTTAATGCTACGATTAGTCCCTCCCGAGAGTGGAGTGTAGTAAATAGGGAGAGAGTGGAGTGTAGTAATAAGGTAGTTTTTTTGTGGCTTTTGTTTTCGCCATTCTAGTTTCAAATTTGCAAATTGCTGCTAAAAAGCCGAAAAGGTTGTCATCTTAGACAGATTTGTTCGGTTATTTTCTTTCACTTGTATGGTGACAAAGAAGCTTTGCAAAGCCACTCAATTTTTGGAGGTTAAATGATATTCGTGACACGTGATGTTGGAATACGCGCCATTAGTTGTGACGTCAGACAACAGCGCGAGGAGCTGTTGTCCTGGTTACTCAATCTAAACAATCATGATTTTATCTGGGCCAAATTATTCTTTCTGCTTTTCTTCAAATTATCAATGAATGTGTACAGATGCTTATAAAATAGACTTGCAATACATCATTTTAGTCTAGGGTCACGTTTATCCTTCGCTACTTGCTCTATTGTTCTTCATTAGTTTATATTATTTTGCATTACAGATGGCTGTGGAAGTTTAATTTTATGTTGGTCACCCTACTGTTACATTTGTGTTAAGGATTTTTCAATCAAGTAAAGCTTTTAACTTCTGACATCTCCTATAACTATACTTGGACCTGTTATGTCGGTCTAATGCCACTTAACTGATGTCGCTTTAATACAGGAGGAGAGTATAAACAATGAAGTATGCGCATATGCCTCGCACTTTCTGCGATATGACGTGGAGAGTGACCCCATAGAAGGCCAACTGCACTCACAACAAGGTTATTCGCAATAAAACATTTCTATAGGTCGATAAAGCAGTTGAAATTACATTCCACTTCTTCGCCTATAATATCTTTTTCAGGTAATATAGAATACAGCACTAAACTCAATGACCATTTTTTTTATATTACATAATATAGGCACCATACAGAGTAACATTAGTAAAATAACTAATTTGTTAAAAAATTAAAGTTGTGACGAAACGTCAAACTTCACTTTACGCAAATAATAATTTATTATGTTGCACTGGACTCTCCACACGACATCATGCGAGAGATAGTTCACAAAATCGGTAGCCGAAATGGGCGAGTTCACCAGGCTCCAGTAGCTGCCAGCAGCTCTATTGTTCTGTCATAAAAATTGCGTTCATCAGATCCTAACGTTGTGACAACGTTAGCTAACGGCTTCTATTAATGTTAAGTCGGCTGAACGCCTGCGCTGACACCTAACGTGTTGGCTAACGGTAGCCATTTTTTCCAACGCAGATCACAAATGTTTATTGGGTTCAACTTATTTTCACAGCATAAGAAACAATCGTCATTATTAAGGCAGAAATCGGAAATGGCACAGGTTTTAAAAGGGGTCTATTATGAATACGACGCTTTGTTATACAATATAAGTCGAAATTGAAGAAGTTCATAAGACTTTACAAACTAGGTAATACTGTTGTGTGTTTATTTATTAATAAAATTTTCAGAAATATGTCATACGTGGTAGCTACTTGCAATTTAAAGTGATTTAGATTTATTCTATCTCTAGCACAGGGTTGTAAAATTATAGTTAGATGTGATTATAATTTTATTTTTTAATTTAACTGGGAAGTAAAAAGCTTTTTTAAATTCAGCAAAATTAGTTCTCATAACTTCAAACAACACTTCATTTTGTTTCCTTCGATATGCTAAACTGTTCTCTGAAGAGTGTGAAATGGTTGTTGGTATTCAAAGTAATGTTTATATTCCAGTAAAATGTCAGTTTACCTCCCGGAGGATTTTTAGAATTTTTTTTGCAGAAACATGCTCAGAACACACCCTGAATGCACAAACCACAAGAAAATTTTCGTGCAAACACACCCCAAGAAAGTCACGGGACCAGGAGTAAATATAGGTACTGTGCGGGGAAGATAAAATGGAAATATGAGTGAAAAATGAAACAAAATAGCTTAGTCGGGCCTATAAAATCTGACCTTTTCAAATTTGGAAGCCATACCTCCTTCAAACCCTGTCTACCCCTCCTTCGCCGCAAGTCTCGTAGTTTTCTTGGGGGTTAATATTTCATATGTTTTATGCATCGAGGGTGGTTGTAGGCATGCATGAGGGAAAGAAAATCCCACTAGAAAGTAGTATTCCTCTTGTACTATTCTTAATAATAATTTATCAGTACACCACAACCATAGTATACAATCTGAAACTGAAAGCAGGAGACGCGTTTTTTTTTTCTTAGAGGTGTACCTACAATCCTAAACACCGAATAAGGACATAACTTTTGTGCATCGTTACAGTTGACATAAACAGCAACAGATCGTTTACCAGAACAAAAAAATACTCCCAAGTTTTGGCTAACTCAAACAATAACCGTTTTGTTCTGGTGAAGGCGGCCACTGTTAACAAATGTCAACATTTTGCTAACATTTTTTGACATAACAATGGAGGTGCTGGCAGCTACTGACGATTGGTGCACGCCAATTATCATATTTCTAGTTATTTTTATCATGGTTACTAGATACTACATTACCACAGTATAAGAAATCTTATCATGTGACATTGGGCGAGTCCACCAGGCGCCAGCAGCTGCTGATGAACTCGCTTATTACTTCCCTCCTAAAGGTGGAGGCAGTTAAATGTAAACAAGCTTGTAAAATAAGGGATATGTAGCTGGTCAGTAGGTCAGAAAAGTTAAATGACACATTTTGCAGTAATAATAGAATGCAAAGATATACAATGGGTGAGGTCAGTAGGCACCAGCATCTGTATTGTTATGTCAAAAAATGTTGACAAAAGTCAACCTTTTTGGCATAATATTGCCGCGCTGACGCCTAGTGAAGTCGGCCAATGATATAGTAATGTCGAAAATAGCAAGGTAATGAATAATATGAGTTATAAACAATGTAAACATTAAATGAATGAATTTAACGTATATACAACTAACTCATCCAACATTTAATAACAAACAAAAATTCTTTAAAAATTACTGACCGATACTCATGGCATATAAAACAGCGGTCCTTATACAAAATGCAAATGGCTAAAAAACATGGACACCTCATTTTTTAAAGACTTGTATATTTTAAAGACTAGTCTTTGGACTAGTAGTAAACAAAGAACCTCGGTGGTTCAGAGGTAAGAACGTGTGCCTTTGAACCGAAGGGTACCGGGTTCGATCCCGGGGTACTCCTTTCACTTTTTCAGTACAAACTGTAAAATTAACATCAACCGAAGTTCTGGCATTGTATTTGAGCAAGTTGAATGTCTGCACGTTCCGCCCTTCGGAGGGGACGTAAAGCCGTCGGTCCCGTGTCCATGCGATGTTGGGCACGTTAAAGATCCCTGCCATTTTTACAGAAAGACAGGGGTTCGGCAACATTTCCAGGATAGTGAGGTGAAACTGCTCCCTGGCGTCGGTGATTGGCCATAGTCGCGGAAATAGGCCGACGTTGAAGAAACAAAACACACATAGACACATAGTAGTAAACAACACAAATTAAAACTATATAGGCTTACGCATGTTAAAAATGATCCGGCAGGATTGACATCTTAGAATTATTGTCCAAAAAAAAAATAATAGAAAATGACTTTACCAATATTAGTATCCGTTGCTTAACACTATTTTTACTTACTAAATCGCTTATTCAAACAAAATTTAACAAGAAATAAATAATGTTTATAAATTTGTAGGCTAACTAAAATTACAATCATTATGGAAGTGGCGAATTAAAATTGACGAATTTTCAAATGTCACTTGAGTTTTGGGTCACTTGTGTTGTGTTACCATTACCGGTATGTATAGCACTCAAAAATGTTAATTAATACTGCAGCTTACAGATAAAAAATGGCTTGAATATATATAACCCATTTTCTAGTTGTAAAAGAAACATAAAACTTTTACAAGCCTCAACCTTAAAGTCTTTTATCGTATAAACGAAGCAATTTTAAAGATAATAGGTCATCGTACCTCAATCGACATTTTAACCACAGAAAACCTCTAGTATGACGTTGTATATGGTTTATCTGGACACCTGTATATTGTGTATAGTAAATTCCATTCAAAATAAAAGACAAAGTTCAAATTTCCAAAATGTGTGTAATTGTAATATGATATGGTCTACACATATGTACTTTAGGGACTGTCTATTTTTCATTGTAATAAAACAACAAAAATGCTTAGTCATTGCAGTCGATCATATTATAATATGTAAATATGTATATTCATGTACCTATGTCATATAATATACGTTATTCGTTTCAGTAATATTGTATCTTATATAAGATAGAGCTAATTACCTAATATTTTAATATTTGGCATCTGAAAATGCATTCATAATGTGTTATCGATAATAATAACATAACCTATTACGAGTCATTTAAAGTAGGTAGTCCCTGAAGTGAACGCAAAGCACATGTTTTGTATGTATACGTATGTATATACATTAGAGATGTCCTGGAAGTAACCGATATGTTCTAATTGTAAGATAATTAATTAAGGTGATTATACATAGTAAAACTATATGGATGTATATCATTGTACATGCTTTTTAATCAGATGTATACATTTAAAACAACATTATTTTTAATGTCCCTGAAAGCCACACTACATATATATATATATATATATATATATATATATATATATATATATATATATATATATATATATATATATATATATATATATATATTTGTGTGTGCGTGCGTGTGTGTATAACAGGAGACACAGACCGGTTTCCCCCTTCTTGGGGCTCCAAGTCGGCCTTAAGGCAGACATTGACATAATGTGCAAGAGAAAATAGCGCAAAGTGCCATCTATGACGTTGTGACGGTTAGAGGCTTTTAAACAGCTTCCATGCACAAACAGTACACAAAAAGGAAGCTGTGGGAAGAAAAATATCGAGCGAAAACGACTACTCCCTGGTTAGTACCACGACATGCATTGAATTATATCACGCGCTGGCCACCATCACTACTGTCCTGCCGGGACTTGCAGCAAGATGTACGGTAGAAGACACAGACCGGTTTCGTTTCTCTTAGGACTCTTCATTATGCCATACCTGCGCTCCAACAAGTCGGCTCTAAGGCAAACATTGTCAGAAAATGCAATGAGTAATAACGAAAATCGCCATCTCTGATGTTGTGACGGTTCTATGCTTCCACAGCAGCTTCCACTTACACACAATATAACAAGAAGAAAGGAAGGAAACTGTGGGAAGAAAACCAGCGAGGAAAAACAACTACCCCCCTGGCCAATATCTCGACGGGCATTGAAATTGTTTTAGATTGCTAGTTTTCGTCCCACAGCTTCTTTCGTGTTGTACTGTGGCTGCGTGGAGGCTTTAAATCATCTTCAAATTTTGGTGACTAATTGTGGACGCTTAAAGAGGAATATAACTTCAAATAAACTTGGGTGTCAAAATGTTTTATAGAGGTACCGGGTGATAAATCCGAAAGTGAAAAAACTAGAATATCATGTTTTTATTACCCGGTATCTTGATAACGACACATTTTAATACCCAAGTTCATAAAAAGTTATTTTCTTCTCTTCATCCCTAAAGCAGTCACTGAAATTTAAAGATCTTTAGACAAGGTTAATTATCCCAGTGGCGTAACACTACGGGAAGGTAAACACATATTTACACACATACACAAATATATATATATATATATATATATATATATATATATATATATATATATATATATATATATATATATATATATATATATATATATATATACACGTAGGGTGCCCGCTTTTCTAGGTTCACCATGGAAACTCGCTTACCTTAAGAGGTAGGAGGTCGGGTAGGAGGTCGGTTGAATTAGGGCAAAGTTGCGTAATCCGGTGCTGATCATTTTTGAAGAAAAAAACTGAGATATCCTCTATGGTTTTCGAAATAAATTTAAAACGTCTGGACGCAGCAACTGCATTATGATAGTGAATTTCCATAAAAATGTTTTTAATGGCAAATACCTTTTTTTTTAAATAAAAGGCATGGAATTTGGTATAACCTACATATAGTAGAAACAGTGTACGTTGTTTCATCAAAATAACTTTTGTGTTTAAAAAAGTACAATAATTGTCCGAAAATGAAGTTAAAATGTTCCAGAAAAAACTGGTCCGATTTTCCTGGGCAACAAACTTTTTCAAGCTACTAACACACCTACTAAAATAGAATTATGCACAAAAAGCTTTTTGACAAAAATTTAAAAAATGTTTGCATAAAAATTTGCAAACAATTTCTATAACGAAAATTGCCACTTTCGTTACAAAAATTGGTTAAAGTAAGGTTACACGCAAATTATATTTTTTTACGAAAATTTGCTAAACAATTATTTTTAACGAAAACTTAAAATATTTTTTTTTTACAATAACTTATACATTTATTATTACAATTTACAAAAAATCTTCCAAAAATGATTTTTTCAAAAACACAAAAACAATTTTACATAATATTTTTTATATAAAACTTTGCTAAAAAATTTATAATATTCAAAGTACATATATACCTAATATGGATCTAAATTTTCGTTTGTAATCCACGTTCTATAATATAAAGCCGCGTACCAAATTTGGTTACCATAACTTTGTTATTTCCAGGGGTATGAAAATTTTCCGGAAGAAAACATAAAATTTTCCAGGATTTTCCTGACTAACAAACTTAACCAGCCACTTGTAAAAGGAAGGTACTGACCATATATTATAAAGTCGGCCTATTATTGTCTGAGTTGTCGATGTGATCTATATATATATATATATATATATATATATATATATATATATATATATATATATATATATATATATATATATATATATATATATATATATATATATATATTGGAATGTTGCACTACACTATAATCACTTTTAAATATACCCTTTATTTGTTTGCTGTACTTTCTGTGATTTTTATTTGTTTACGTGGACTGCAGTTTTGAAACTTTCTGGTTCGTCATCATCACGCTACTGACTCTCATCGTTTATGTGTGTTCTATGTCTAAAGTGGTATGTGACGCCTGCGTATTCAGCTTGAATTGGTCGGTTTGCAGTTGTTTGATTGGCTGTGTTATCGGTCTGTGTCGATTGTATCGGTTTCCAGTTTTCATTATTGTGGTATTATAGTTTGTCTATTTCTATGGCTTTTATTAAGTTTTGTTTGCATGTTAGCACTTGGATTTGTGGTGCAATTAATTGTTTCTTATTGTTTGTTTGTTGAATGTAGTATTGTTTCCAGATTTCCATTTTTTGTGGTCTTCATTATGTTTTATTAGTTGTAATTGGTCGATATCTGGTTTTTGATGTTTTCTCTTGTGAATGTGTGTAGCTACGTTTGATTTGTAGATATGTATGTCGATTTTATATAATGCTGTTATATATTCCTTGAATCTTGTTTGTATTGATTTTTTTTATCATTTCTATATATTTTTTAATGCATGTGTTACATTATATTCAATCTATTTCGCTTAATTTATGTGGGTTGTGTTCTTCTTTTTTATTTATTTTCTTTACTATTTTGTTATAAGTTTTGTAGCGCATTTTTAAGTCATATTGTTTGAGTGTTTGTGTTATTTGTTTGATGTGGTGGTTATAAGTAAATGTTGTGTATTTTGTGTTTGTTTCTGGTGTTTTGTTATCGGTTTTGTTGATTTGTTTGTTTTGGATTTCTTTTACTCGTTTTTCTATTGTTTTCTTGTTGTATCCATTTATTTGTGCTATTTGTATTATGATGTTGTATTGCGTTTCATCGTTCGTCATGATGGAGTGGCGCATTTAGCATTCTGTTTATTAAGTATGTGTATGCGGCCATTTTGTGTATGTGTGTGTGGGTATACTGAGTGTTTAGGTATAGTGATGTCTGTTTGTGTAGGTTTTCTGTATATTTTGTATCTGGTTTTCTTTTCTGATTAGTGTTAGTAGTAGTAGTAGCAGTGGTGGGGAGGCTAACGCCAAGCAAGTAGGCCACAATGGGCCCTTTTTGCCAGCCCCAGCAACCCGGCAACCATGCTCTACTCTTCTCGGTTCCGTCGCCAAACCGCCTCGACCTCGAAATGAAGGCCGTGACGGTCTTCAATTGGATGGTACTTACCTGATGATTAGTGTTAAGTCTAGGAAGTTTATGGTATTGTTTGATTCTTTTTCTATTGTGAATTTTATGTTGTTGTTGATTTGGTTTATTTTTCAAGTATATTTTCTATCTTTGTATTTTAGTTGTCATATATGCCATTGACGTATCTTATCCAGTTGATGTTCGGGGCTGTTTCTTTTATGATGGCGTTGATTTTATCTTCTAACTTTTATATATACATTTCGGCCATAATGCTTGATATTGGAGATCCCATTGGTAATCCGTCTTCTTGGATGTAGCCTTCTCCGTTGAATTCAAAGTAATTTTGTCTCAAAATGATGTTTCATATTTCGTTGATTTGTTGTTTCTTGTTGTTATTTTGCATTTTATTTTCCATTATATTTGTTGTTACGTTGATTGGTATATTGGTGTACATATTTGTTATGTCGAATGAGGCGAGTCTGGTGTTCTTGTTTATGTTTATGTTTTCTAATTTGGACACTCATTCTATGGAGTTTTTTATTTAAATTTGTTTTCTAATTTTATTTCTCGTTTTAGTGAATTTTCTTTAAAAACATTCACTAATGAGGAGATCGCGAAAATTACTGAAGGCAATTAGTGTAAAAAACAAAATGGTGATTTTTTGTAAATGAAATTTTAGCAAATTTTCATATATTTTTTTCATATTTTGGTCCTAAAGATGGTTGTGAATAATTATATCTTGGCAGGTATGCAAATAGCTTAAAGATGTTGGTTAGCCAGGACAATCATATTTGTTATGTCGAATGAGGTGAGTCTGGTTTTCTTGTTTATGTTTATATTTTCTAATTTGGACACTCATTCTATGGAGTTTTTTATTTAAATTTGTTTTCTAATTTTATTTCTGGTTTTAGTGAATTTTCTTTAAAAACATTCACTAATGAGGAGATCGCGAACATTACTGAAGGCAATTTGTGTAAAAAACAAAATGGTGATTTTTTGTAAATGAAATTTTAGCAAATTTTCATATTTTTTTTTTCATATTTTGGTCCTAAAGATGGTTGTGAATAATTATATCTTGGCAGGTATGCAAATAGCTTAAAGATGTTGGTTAGCCAGGACAATCGGATCACTTTTTTCTGGAACTTTTAAAGTTTATTTTCGGTAAATATTTGTACTTTTTGAAACACCAAAGCTATTTTAATGAAATATGGTACATTGTTAGTACTATATAGGTTATACTGCATGTGAGGTCCCCTTCGAACTGCCCCATTTTATGCAGGTATTTCTTGTCGGTCATGTGTCCTGTCAAGAGACCTGCACAGCTCTCTTTGAACTCGGTTCGTCAGTTATTGACTTCCAATGTCTGAGCACTGGACAGTCTGGCCAGTACACCTTGTGTTGGTTTCTGACCCAGGACTTAATGGCTCCCCTGGCAGTGCTCTTTGTCACGCCCAGAGCCGATTCTGGTCCCATAAATGGTTCTGCTGATGATCTCTTCGCGAGCTTCTTCATTGCCGTTGACCCCCGAGTGACCCGGCACCCAGATGAGGGTCACATCATTCTGCCCAACCAGGTCGCTCGTCTCGTCTCGATACTCACTCACCAGCCAGGAATTTACCCGTGGGCTACTTAGTGCCTTAAGTGCTGCCTGGCTGTCTATGGCTATGAGGATCCGCTTGTTGGTGTAGCCCCTCCTCTTGTTCTCCCGCACACGGTGCAGGATGGCGTAAATTTCGGCCTGAAACACCGTTGCATGGACTCCGAAGGAAAAACTATGACTTGCCCTCGGTCCTTCCGCGTCCTGCCCCCGTCCCACGCTCCCCGCCGGATCCGTCCGTGAACCAGACGAGCACGTCTCGTGGTATGCCCGGCGTCTCCTCCCGCCATGCCTCGCGGTCGGGAATTTCCACTGTAAAGTTGTTTTCTCTGCAGATTCGCGGACTCGCGAAGTCTGACCTCATTTCAAGCATGGGCTCCTTCACGATCTTCTGAAGTTTGCAGTGGCCCCTGAAGCCTGGGTGGAACGAGTTCCCTATAGTGAGCCTCTAAAATCAGGCACCCTATATATAAATATATAAAAATTGAAACTGACCCCGAATGTGGATTATATGGGTTCTAGTGCGTTTTAATTTGAAAAAAATGTTTTCAAATTTTCAAAATTGGCATCTCCGTCTTTTATACGAAAATTCACTAAACGCAAGAGGGGGTAAAATGTTATGGGGTCAAGCTGTATATAACTTGTAAAGATTGCTGCTGAGATTTGAACGAGTTTTTAACCTCATCGTTGAGCCTAAAGTATTTTTTGCCATTTACTGAAAGCACGCATTGAGAAGAACTAGGCACATTTAATTTAAATTCTCTTTATTAAAATTAAAACTGGCGTTATTGCATTTTGAACAACTGGTATCAGAGTTTAAGCATCTAATCAATTCAAACAAAAAATTAAAAGAATATTCATATACAAAAGCTCAGATAAAAGTTCGCAATAGAATGGATTCCCAAACCAGCCTTGTCGAGACAGAAAATGTCAAAACCATGTGAAATCTAAATAGGGGATGATATTGAGACAATCACCCTTCATTCTGCTTCTACCGACTCTGCGTTGTTCAAAAGCCATTCAATTTTGTGATAATATCAAATCGAGGTTACATGTGATCGACTATAAAACAAGTGAATGTAGGCATAATATTTTATTTCACAGCGAAATGTTCTGTTTTTTATCCGTTTTATAATATAAAAATTTCAGCAGGCTGTGGAATGTTTGTGGCACTATGATGTTTGTTTCCCTTGTTGAGATTTTTACATCGTGATGTTACTGTGCATGATTTTGACAGATTAATTATTACATTTTTGTGTTTTATACTGAATTAACTGCGGCAAATTTAGGTATGTTTGTTATGAATATTTTATTTGTCTGAAATACACGCAGTTTGTTTGCTGAAAATAACAAATCGTAAATAAATCAGAAATTAAAATTTATTTTTAATAACTTAAGAGGTGGTAGTGAAAAGTACTTAGCCTACAGTAGAAAAGACTGGACGCAGCAAGTGGGTTATGGTAATGGATTTTCATTAAAAGGTTTTTAATGGCAAATGTGGCTTTTTTAATGAAAGCAAGAACCAAATTTGGTTACCAGTATAGCCTATACAGTGTGTCCCAAACAGGATGGGAATGTATTGCTATCTGCCTTATTGTTAGAGATAGGAAGAGGGTTAAATTAGTAATATTTTGTATAATTTCGTGCTCGTTCCAAATATGACTCGTTTTCGAGTTATTTTGAAAAAACAAAATTTGTTGATTCCTTTTTTTTTCAATATCTAAGTAGGCGTTGATCTGACATATCTAAGACATGCACATTATCAGGACACTTTTTACAGAGTAATTTTCTTGTACTATTATCAACTTTGGATTGTCATTTGTTTTTGAGCTACAGGTATCAACGTTTGTTTTTATTATAGCACCCATATTGGATTTTTTGCTCAGGTGATAGCCTGTGAAAAGAGCTTTCCAATGTTGTACAACATGCTTGATAAATCTTGTAATTGCACTGACAATTTTGAGAATGACTTTGTTTTAATACACCCTGTACCGTGCTTTTTGGAACGTCAATTTGTTCACCATAAAACCGAACAGATTGCGGAGGGTTTTCGTTTCAAACCTGTAAGACGGCATTATTTCTTTCTTCATTTCTAGCCATTGGTAATTTCTTTGCGTGGAATCTACCGTCGTTCAATAGATTGGTCACTATACTGCGAAATATTTTGGTGTTTGGTTGTCGTCTTTCTGGGTAGTTGTTTTGATATGAATTTGCAGCTGCCCCAGTGTTTACGGGGAGTTAACGGAGATAGCAATACATTCCCATCCAGTTTGGATTGTATAGTAGAAACAATGTGCCATATTCCACCAAAATAAATGTATTGTTTGAAAAAGTACAAAATCTTCCCGAAAATAAACTTAAAATGTTCCCGAAAAACTGCTCCGATTTTACTGGCAAACGAACCTCTTCAAACTCTTTACCCACCTGCCAAAATTATTTACCTAAGTCTTTTCAAAGAAGCTTTAACAACAAAATTTGCATGAAAATTTGCAAACCTTTTTTTTCACCAAAATCCGAAAATATTTTTTTCACAATAACTTATTTAACAGATATTCTTAATTACCAAATGTTCACAAAAATCTTACAAACAATTTCTACGAAAACTGACTAACTATTTTTTACACAATAATTTCCCAAAAAAAATACTTAAAATTCAATTTATATACCTAATTAAGATTGAAAAAAGAGAATGTAAAGTTTTTACGGAAATATGAACCAGTGGAAGTAAAGAAAAATATAAGTGGAAAAAAGTCATATTTTCACACAACAAGCTGTCAGAAATAAGAAGATTACTCAAGTATGTCACTTTAAAGTGTCATTTGAGTCTATGGGCATAGGAAGTGTTATATAAAACTTGAAGCATGTGCCCTCCACTTTTGAGACACAAATACAGGCTCTTTAAATTTGGTCATTATTTGAGAGTGTCCTGTATACGGCATTTCGACTTTTTCAACGAATAATATTAACGAAAACTTCTCTGAAAGCGTCAATTTCATGGAACTGTGCTATCTTTAGGTATAAACGCCGTATCATCATTTTTGATATGTGGCAAAAACGTGAAAAGTTGCAAAATAATTAAAATAACTGAAAACGATGAACACTATCAATCTTTTTCTTACAAACATGCCTTATAATTCGATGGAAAATGCAAAAATGCAATAGTATGAGGTGTTGGATTAAAAAAAAAACTTTGTATTACCAATGACTTATGGGCAACCCTGTGATTGTCGAAAAAGTTTTATAAGATGCAGCCCAAGACACTCTATAATTAACGTATACAGTTTTTTTCTCGTATCTGGTATAATAACGACAATATTGAGCTTTACTGTAGCAATGCAACACCCTGTATATGTGTAAACAGATAAAAACATAAAACTAACCCTAGACATATCTAGTTCATTTAAAGAAATCTTTTCAAAATTCAAAAGTCGAGTCACCTCGTTAGCGAATGTTTTCTACGAAAATCGCTAAAATTATAGACTATTAAACCATAAACACAAAACTATTGCCAAAGCATCAGAGAAAGGGTCTACTTCAAATAAATTTTCGGGAAATATTTTAGTAAAATAAAGGACAATGACGATTGAAGCCGAAACTTAGGGGTCTGTAAAACATTCTTCTTGCGACATTTTCTCTACATAAGCCGTATTTGCTTCAGATTCTTTGCCTAAAAGTTGCCAATTTTGACATTTGAAATCGCTACGTTTTAAGGGGATAATCTATAAAATTCATAATCTAAATTAATTTTTCTGGCATTTCTTACAGATCTAAATTTTGGTACCTAGTTTAGTTTTAGTGAATTTTCGTAGAAAAAATTCACTAGTGGAGAGATCCCGACTTTTGAATTTTAAAAACAAAATTGCATATTAGCGCGAACCCATATCCGGGGTCAGTTTCAAGTTTTATATGTCTATATATATATATATATATATATATATATATATATATATATATATATATATATATATATATATATATATATAGGGTGTCCCAATGGTGTGTAATTCCTCTATATATTCATTACCCTTAGAGCTAGCCGAAAAAACTTTAAACAAAATTTTCTTGTGATTATCTAAGCTATATCGAGAAAATATATTCAGCTTTATGGAACTTCCGGTTGCACGGGAAGTAGCTATCAACTTCGTTATTTTAAATAGAATGCTAAACTGTTTATTGCATTTGTGGATATAGATTAAAAAATAAGTGTAACTTTGTGTAGCATTCCCTATAGCGATCTTTGATATTTTTGAAAATATTACGACTTTCTTTTTTTTTTTAGCTCCGATTTATGTGTTATTTGAAACGTCTGCTGTGAGCTGAGTTTTGAGTTTTGCTACCTTAAATTCGAAATATCAATAGACGACATTTAATACTTTTAAATGGTTAAAGAATAATTTATCATCATTCTACAGGGTGTATTATTTTGGGGTTACAGCATATCTAACTTTAAAGCAGCATAACTTGTATTTTTCAAATAGAACACCCTGTTTTTTATGGATTAATCAGGTAGATCATTAAATTCTGCATCGACGTAATATAGGTCTTTTTATAGATATGGTTGACAGTTTTTGAGTTATAGTGGTTTATTTTAGTTTCGCTTGTAAAAATAATGGTATTGTTAGATACAATAGGCGCAGAGAATGAAACAACTAATATTTATTGACAGATGACAGATAAACGTCACATAACCAAAACTATAACTATTTTCAGTTCTCAGGTGTTTGAGCCAAGTCTTATGTTCAAACTTTTGTATTATTTAATTTAAAATGAAGATCAGCGCCTACTGTTGATCTGACATGTCTAAAACTTGCACATTATCAAGAAACTTTTCACAGAGTAATATTTTTACGCTATTCTCAACTTTGGATTGTCATTTGTTTTTGAGCTACAGGTATGAACGTTTGTTTTTATTATGGCAGCCATATTGGATTTTTTGCTCATGTGATAGCCTGTGAAAAGAGCTTTCCAATGATGTACAACATGCTTGAGAAATCTTGTAATTGCACTGACAATTTTGAGAAAATCAGTTTTGATGATAGTAGGCTATGAAATCCAATACCAGAAAACAAATGACACAAAAAAAGGGTTCAAAAAGCAGTGGGCCATGGAGTGTAACAATAGACTTCTACTTTTAACATAATTTTCCGTAATGATTCACGAAAACAAAAAATTGTGATTTAATTTACAATATTTAATTAGGTGATAATGATAGGTAAGATTATGTGAAACAGTTTAATAACGAAACCCGTCAATAACAAATCGAAACTTAAACTCCACAAAACAACACAATTAGAAACGGAATTCAACAAATAATAAAATAGAAACTTAAAAATACACTAAATAGAAAATTGTTCAATATGGCCACCGTTTTTTTTTGAAACATGGTTTTGGTTAATATGATTTATAGCTTCCGTGATTCTGCTTCGTAATTCGTTGATATTTTGTAGTGGATCGAATTTATACACATCATTCTTCAGAGTATCCCAAAAATAAAAATCCATGGGTGTTATATCAGGACTTCGAGCACACCAATGAACCGGCCCATTGTTACAAATGACATCATTATTAAAATTTTGGCACTAAAATTCTTTGACGATCCTATTTTGTGAGCTGGACAACCGTCTTGTTGGTACCAAATCTCGTCTAAATTATCATGAACTTTTCTAATTGTTGGTAAGATATCATTTCTCAATAGATTAAGATACCTTTCCTCAGTTAAATTATTTTCAAAAAACGGACCAACAATGAAGGTACCTGAATTTTTTTTAATTAACTGTCTAATCTACAAATAAAAATAACAGTTTTTTAGCTAATAAGCCGCACCAAACATTAATACCAAATCTATCTTGCAATCGTCTTTCTTTCTTTAGATGGGGATTTTCATTTGCCTAATAATGCCTATTATGGGGATTATACACACCACAATTTGTAAATCTGGATTCATCAGTCCATATTATTTTCAAATGAAAATTTTCATCTTGCTGACATTGTCCTTGATACCATCTGGAAAATTGAAGTCGCTTAGAGAAATGGTCAACATTTAAGCCTTGTACGATTGTAGGTTTGTATGGATGGTAATGACGTTGTTTTAATACACGTGTACCGTACTTTTTGGGACCTCAATTTCTTCACCATAAAACCGAACAGATTGCGGAGGGTTTTCGTTTGAAACCTGTAAGACGGCATTATTTCTCTCTTCATTTCTACGCATTGGTAGTTTCTTTGCGTGGAAGCTACCGTAGTAGATTGGTCACTATCCTGCGAAATATTTTGGTGTTTGGTTGTCGTCTTTCTGGGTAGTTGTTTTGATATGAATTTGCAGCTGCCTCTGTATTTCGGTTAGAACGAATATAACATTCCAACATGTCAAAATATTCTTCATTACTGAACATATTTTTGAATAATATTTAAAATAAACAGGAAACAAACTATTTAGTACAAAATTTTAAGCAACGTGTTAAATACACCTCAAATTGTTCAGATAATTAAGAATGACAGTTTTCTTAATTATCGCGATAGTGTTATATCAATAGCAACCTTTCTTCTGTTGTGTTTCAGTTGACTTACGTTTAAAAATCACACAATTTTCAAAGGCGTCTTCGTAAATTATTAATCTGCTTTTTATTGAGTTCTCTTAGTAAATTTAGTTATTTACTAGGTTTACATATTTAATTAAATTATAACAATTTTTCAGGATAATGTTGTAAGGTAAAATATCATTTGTAATAATGGATCGATTCATTGGTGTGCCCAAAGTTCCTATTTTTTTATCGTGAATCATTACGGAAAATTATGTTAAAAGTAAAAGTCTACTGCTACTCCATGGCCTACTGATTTTTGAACACTTTTTTATGTCATTTGTTTTCTGGTATTAGATTTCGTAGCGTACTATCCTCAAAACGGTTTATCTCAAAATTGTCAGTGCAATTACAACATTTCTTAAGCATGTTGTACATAATTGGAAAGCTCTTTTCGCAGGCTATCACATGAGCAAAACATCCAATATGGCTGCTATAATAAAACAAACGTTAATACCTGTAGCTCAAAAACAAATGACAATCCAAAGTTGAGAATATCACAAAAAGATTACTGTGAAAAAAGTGTCCTGATATTGTGCAAGTCTTAAAAATGTCAGATCAACGCCTACGTAGATATTGAAGAAAAAAGAAATCGACAAATTTTGGTTATTTTAAAATAACTCGAAAAGGAAAAAACTCTGGACGCAGCAAGTGCGTTATGGTAGTGAATTTTCATAAAAATGATCTGGCACAAAATATTTTATTATAACTTTTTTTCCTTGTAACATAGAAATCTAAATTTTGGTGTATAGTTTACTTTTTATATCGTAAACCTACCTACCAAATTTGGTTATCATAGATTTTTTATTTTTTTAAGATAATTTTTTTTTCAAATGAAAACTCAAAACTTTCTCGGAAAACCTGGTCCGATTTTTCTGATTATCTAACTAATCAAAGCTGTTTACAAAAGGAAGGTACATGCCAAATTTCATCAAAATCGGCCCATTATTCTTTGAGATAAAAGTTTTTGTCGAATGAAAACTCAAAAATTTTCCGGAAAACCTTGTCAGATTTTTCTGACTAACAAACCTGTCAAATCCATTTACAAAAGGAAGGTACATTCCAAATTTTGATTAAAATCGGCCTATTATTTTTGGAGATAAGAATTTTTTTTGAATGAAAACTAAAAATTTTCCCGGAAAACCTCGTCCGTGTGTCCTGACTAACGAACTTATCCAAGCCATTTACAAAAGAAAGGTACATGCCAAATTTTATCAAAATCGGCCTATTATTTTTTGAGTTATCGGTGTGATATATATATATATATATATATATATATATATATATATATATATATATATATATATATATATATATATATATATATATATATATATATATATATATGTGTGTTTCAAAAGTCGGGATCTCCCCATTAGTGAATTTTTTCTTCGAAAATTCACTAAAAGGCAGGGAAAAATACAAGTCATATTTGGAACGAGCATGAAATTCAACAAAACATTGCTAAATTTAACCGTCTCCGTATCTCTAATAATAACGGAGATAGCAATACATTCCCATCTAGTTTGGGACACACTGTATATATATATATATATATATATATATATATATATATATATATATATATATATATATATATATATATATATATGTTCAGAAAGATTTCCGCGGTCTTTAATGTGAGACATACTTGGCTCTCGGGTTGAACCGCGTCCAGAATTTATGAAAACTCGACGTTTCGGCTCCTGTTTTGGAGCCATTTTCAAGAGGTAAAGGAAATATGTAAGGACACTCTAAGACCTCAATCTGCCTACTCCTTAGAGTGATGGACGACGGTGGGTAAAGGAAATATGTAAGGACACTCTAAGGCCACAATCTGCCTACTCCTTAGAGCGGTGGACAAAAGTCTCAGTGTGTTCAGCCCTAGGCCTAGATCTCTCTGAGGCCTAGGGTTGAACACACTTTCATGAAAACGATTAAAAATACGAAAAAATTTCAAGAGATATTTTCTCTATAACAATAAGTGACTTTCATTTTTTTTTAAATAGCGGCATATCATACTTATTATTCAAAACATTTAGGGTCACATTAATGTGGCGCCACTAATTAAATTTAAAAATTCGTTTCCCCTTCAGAGATGTGCCTCTACACCTAATTCACCCCAACCAAGTTTTATAAAAATATCCTATCGCTGTTCTAATTTATACAAAAGAAAAGGAAAAAAATCATCACACTGTTTCTCAGAACAAAAAAATTCTGGACGCAGCAAGTGCGTTATGGTAGTGAATTTTCATAAAAATGTTTTTAATAACAAATATGTGTGTTTTTAAAAAAAGCAGGCATCAAATTTGGTTACCAGTATAATCTATATATTAGAAACAATGTGCCATGTTTCATCAAAATAACTTTATTGTGTGAAAATGTACAAAATTTTCCAAAAGTAAACTTAAAGTGTTCCCGAAAAAACACGTTTCTTGGTCAACCTTATAGGTTAATAGCAAATTGAGCTGTTCAAATATGAAACATTTGATCAAAATTCGCTACCATAACGCACTTGCTGCGTCTAGAATTTCTTTTCTTACAAACATGCATTATATCTCGATGAAAAATGCAAAAATGCAATAACATAAGGCGTGTTTGATTAAAAAAAAAGGAAATTTGTATCACCAATGACTTATGGGCCAGCCTGTGATTGTAGAAATATTATTTTAAGATGTAGCTCAAGACACCCTATAATTAATATATACAAATTTTTTTCATATCTTATATAATAACGGATATATTGAGCTTTATTGATTTTTTACGAAAATTCGACAAAAATTATATACCATTAAACGATAAACTCTATAGCTAAGGCTACTGCCAAGCATCAGAGAAAGGGTCCATTTGAAATGAATTTTCTGCAAATATTTTAGTAAAATGAAGGACAATGACGGTTGAAATTAAGACTTTAGGGTTTGTAAAACATTCTTCTTGAGACATTTTATTTCTATAGCCCGTATTAGATTCAAGTTATTTGCCTAAATGTTGCCAATTTTGACATTTTAAATAGCCACTTTGACGTTTTGAGGAAAACCCCAATTTATTTTTCTTAAAATGCCTATAACTTTTTTGTCTTTTGACTTACATAGCTAAATTTTGGTAGGTAGCTTACTTATGAGGATATAAACCAGCGTACCAAATTTGGTTGCCCTTACTTTGTTAATTCCGGAGATATAAATTTTTTTCTAAAGAAAACACAAAATTTTCCGAGAAAACCTAGGCAGATTTTCCTGCTTAACGAACTCATCCAAGTCATTTACAAAAGGAATTTTTTCACCAAATTTAATCAAAATCGGCCCATTATTTTTTGAGTTATCGGTGTGATATATATATATATATATATATATATATATATATATATATATATATATATATATATATATATATATATATATATATATATATATATATATATATATATATATATATATATATATATATATATATATATATATATATATATATATATATATATATATATATAATATCGACAGATAAAAAATGTAACAGACACTAAATGTGGGCTCCAGGGGATCTAATTCGCGCCCATTTAAAAGAAATTGTCTGAAAGTCCCACCATCGTAACCTCTCTGCTAGTGGATTTTTTAAATTCACTAAAAACACATTTAAAAATAGCATCTAAAGTAACACACATTGTCCGGTAAGTTAGTTACCCATTTAGTATACTTCATTTAACTAACTAAAATGTGTAAATATAGTTATTGAATTTGTATATAAATATTTTAAAATTTTTTATATCTGGCGAGTGGTAAAATAGAAAGCTATTGTCATGTCAGAGAGAAAGCCTCTAAATACGTATTTTGCCTATAATTATATTTAGCATATGATAAAATAAGAGCAATTACAATCAATGAGTTACTTCGCATATTAAACATCCTGTTCCCTTTCAACTTTTGACCGTATAGACACCACTATTGTTGCATGAGCCCATTTAGAAAGACGGTCAACTTTAATGTCTGGAGTATGCAGATGAGATATCGGAAATTAATATTGAGTAATGGTCATTAAGCATCCATTTAATAATACATAACCACACATGGCCTACGCAGATGGCCGGGCAGCAGTGGTGTCATAAAGTATTGCGGTCTGGGATGACAGGTCGGCACTACTGCCAACAACAAAACACCAATTTTCCCATGAAACACGCCAAAAACTGGCTGGCGGTTTGGTCAGTGCGTCTGTTCATTGCAGCACAAAAGGAAAACTCCATAATTTATATTGCGTTCAATTAATATTCAGACAAAAATCGGGAATAGAGCGTGCTTCAAAATGTCAATTGCAATACGCATTACAACAATCGGCGCTTCGACATATGATTGTTGTTGAAAATACAAACATGAAATTATTCAATTTTCCTACAATAAAAATATACTTTGAACAACAACTGCGGTCGACTATATTGATAAAACAATCAATCGGTTTTCTACATGACTCTAAATAATCAGAATGCCATTAAATAGTAGGTACTTTTAGATGGTATGTTACTGTCGTTTATGACAACAAATACAATGCATACAACTAAATTTGAAATTAATTTGCAACTTTTCCCTGGAGCATTTTATTTTAACTATTTCAGTAAAACTATTGATGTGCTTTTGATAAGAGCTTTAAAATAAATAAAAAAATGTAATTTCCTAAACTAAAAGCAGAATTTAAAATCATCTATTAGGTGTGACGTCAAACACATGAAAACAATATCTGCTATGTGCTTCAAACGTCACATGTTAATCATTTATGACAGTTCCGGCTTTATATCTTGAAGTGAATCTGAAGTTCATTATTAAAATATCTGTTTCACGTCTCACGTTGTTACCTTAAAAACAAAATGGTTAATTTTACCAATGCGGAGTTTCCAGATATTCATTTTATTTATGATCTTACTGATAACAAAGCACCAGAAACTGCGATATTATACCAAGAGCGCTACCTAAGCAGACTCACGCCAGATAGGCGAACATTTTCAAATATTCATACGGGATTAAGGGAAACTGATACTTTTAACCATAAGAATAACTTGAAAGGTGCTAGTCAGACTAAAATAACTCCAGAAATTGAAGAATAAGTTATAAATTTAATTGAAGATAGTGCCAATTTGACCACTAGTTATATTGAAAAAACCCGCATGCAATGGAAGAATCGCGCCATATGAGAAATTTTCTGTAAATGTCTAGTCTCGAATTGTTGCAGATTACTTGATTGGACCTTTTTTCTACCAGAGAAATTAAATGGCCACACTTATCGCCTGTTTCTTGAGGAGAACTTGCCCTTATTGCTTAAAGAACTGCTCTTTTGATTAAAGACAGAATGTGGTTCATGCACGACGGTGCACTACCTCATTTCAGTGTTGAAGCAAGAGACCATTTAAATCCTACATTCAATAACCGATGGGTAGGTCGTGGTGGACCGCAACTACGGCCACCTCGGTCACCTGATCTTAAATCTCTGGTTTACAGCACTCCTGTTACTACTGTCGAAGATTTGAGAAATCGCATTATAGCTTCCCGTCATAGAATAAGGAAGACGCCTGAGATTTTCCAAAGAGTGCGAGATAATATGAGAAAAAGAGCTGAGGCATGTATCCCTACAGGAGGAGGGCATTTTCAACACCTTATTTAATTGTTTGTTCTTTATTCTGCTTTTTTAACAAGCTGATGTTATTAATTTGTCAACAGCCAATTAATATGTACCATACATAATTCTCTTGGTTTTTAAATTAGTTATTGGATAATGTTTTCTTATTTCAATAAATAATTTAAAAGAAAATCCCTAAAATGTAAAAAATAGTCGTTGTTATTTTCTTTACATGAAAACGCTTAATGTTGCGAAAAAATTCAAGAGATCTTTTTGTTACAAAAATAAGTAGTAGCGCGAAAATGACTTTCATGTTTAGAAAAAGCAGCAGTGTATCATCCTTTTTATTCGATATATTTAGGGTGACATCAATGGGGATGCCACTAGTTAAATTTAAAAATTCGTTTTCCGCTTCAGAAATATGCCTCTACACCAATTCACCTTCACCAAGTTTCGTAAAACAATTCAATGGCTGTTCTGAGTTATACACAAGACAATAATTTTTTTTTATCACTGTCACATAGGGTCTATGTCGCTTTTGTATATTTTAAACGTGCGTTTGACTCTGTTGACTACATTCTGTTGTGGAAAAAATTATTCGCTTTGGGTATATTTTGAAAAATAAATCGAATACTTAGCTGTCTTTACAATAAAGCTTTCCTGAGAGTGAGAGTAGGAAAAGAATGATCTGAGAGTGTAAATATTGGAAGTGGGTTGCTGCAAGGTTAGCCTTTGAGCCCTTTGTTGTTCTCATTTTTCCTAGCAGATATGGAATAGTATTTTCGAAAAGAAGACTTGCAAGGATTAAGTGTGGATGGTAAGGTCGACGTTATCATGCTGCTCTACGCAGACGATTTGGTACTTTTGGCTGACTCTCAAATAGATCTGCAGAGAAAGCTGGGTACGCTAAAAAATATGTGGCTGAAAATAAACTAATCGTCAACGCACTAAAAACGAAGGCAATGTGCTTTAATAGGGGCGGTACTGTAAATATCAGTTCACTTAAGTTATTCTGTGACAATTCTCAGCTTGAAGTGGTGAAGCAGTTTAGGTATTTGGGTGTGATGTTTTCTTCTTTATGTTGCTTTCACTGTATGTCAAAAAGCATAGTTTCTAAATGCTCACAATCTAGTGGTACAGTAATGGCTATTATTGTTAGATCGAAAAAAAATTCTTGGAATGATAGACTTAAGCTCAATCTATAGTACTGGGCGTGGTGCAAAATTGTTGTGCATTTGGGTACTTAGGTATCTAGAAGTTATTGAACGAATTCAGGTAAGATTTTTCAAGTCTCTGCTTTCGCGTCCGCCTAACACTTCCGATTACATGGTCAGATCGGAGACAGGAACTATTAGCCTATCTCTGATGGTATTTCAGAGTTACTTAACTTGGCTGGAGAAACTGTTGAGTATGGACGCTCAAAGATATCCATATATTTGCTTCAAAAGACTATATGCACGTCAGGAGGCTAATCCCAAATATAACTGGGCTTCACAATTTCAGAAAATGTGTTAATTGTTTGGTGCAAGTCTGCAGTGTGAATCGCTCTCTCCTTCACCACTGAGTCTAAAAAAGAAAAAGCTGATGGAAGATTTTGAGAGCTGGTTGTTTCATAGAGATGTGGGGCGTTTCTACATATTAATTGTAGCTTCGGTGTATCTCGTGAACTGCGTGGTTATTTTGGCTTTGCCGTGCCAATGTTTCTGATAAGGATAATTGATTAAATTCACCTGTCCAATAAATATCGTATAAAATTTACTTACAGAGGTGTATGTTACTTCATACAAACAGATGTACTATGTTTAGTGTGTAACATACGGGGGAGCGAAACAAGCGAACATCTATTCTTTGTGATCTATGTACGATTCACTTAGGTCTGAATTCATTAAAAGTCTCAAAAAGTTAGACGGCTTGGTGGCCGCGCTCGATGCCATGGATATTGCATGTCTGAAAAATTTAGCCTATTTTGTAATTAACCTTTTGAAACTAAGATTTTTTTAAGGAACGAATAACTGTCTAGATTGTTTTTATTATTCTGTTTGTTAAACAACGGTAAAGTTGTTTTTTTTTTCGAATTGTATTTGATTATCCCAAATATTTATTAGTGATGCTATTCGGGATTTATTATTTTTATTCATATTACTGTTTTTGAAACACACCATCTCTTACGCAGGTAATTTTGCTTACTATTAAGTGGATAGATTTTAGTAGTGTCAAACACTTGTAATAAGACCCCGTCTTGTAATACAATAAACATATTATTATTATTATTATTATTATTATTATTATTATTATTATTATTATTATTATTATTATTATTATTATTATTATTATTATTATTATTATTATTATAATAATAAGAGATTCCACTTAGTTAATTCTAAGGATTATTCTACATGAGTTGAGCAACACCGAGTGCACTCCGTGCACCTAGGGTGTTGCTTCTGCGTCTGGATGTCAGTAAGTATCATAGTATTTTCCGTACTATATGCGCCGTGCTCAGGACCACCGCCTTTTGCATTAGCAGGACATTGTGTTTTCCTGGAACTTCCTCCATGAAATTGGTGGTGGCATTGGACATAAGTTCTGTGGCTCCGATGATGACGGGGATTATTTTGGCCTTCAGGTTCCACATGCGCTGTATCTCAATTTGCAGATTTTTATATTTAAGCATATTTTCTGCTTCCTTCTGTGTGATGTTGTAGTCAGAACGTATGGCCACGTCTATGATTAGGCAATGTTATTTCTTATTATCCTTAACTATGAGGTCTGGTTTGTTTGCAACTATTTTTCTATCTGTATGCACTTGTGTGTCCCATATGATTGTCACATCGTCAGCATCTGTTACAGGGTCCGGGGTGTGCTGGTACCACTTTTCATTTACATCTATCTTGTAGTGTTTGCAGACGTTCCAGTGGATCTGTCTGGCTACTGTGTTGTGTCGCTCCAGATACGAATGTTTTGCTAGTATAAGACAGCCCGCAACAATATGGTGGATGGTTTCATCGAAAGACCGACAGAGTCTGCATTTTGGGTCTGTGTCGGTCCTCATTATTTTAGCTTTCACATAATTTGTTGCGATGGCTTGATCTTGGCAGGCAGTTATCAGAGCTTCCGTCTCGGTCTTGAGATTTGCATGGGTGAGCCACGCCCATGAGTTATTTTGATGGATGGTTTCCTTGACGGCCTCATTTGCTATTTGTCCATGAAGTGGCTTAGTTTTCCATTTTGTAATTCGTTCTTCTTTTATCTGTTGTTTCATTATCTGTTTCATTTCCTTCACCTTCTTTGTCTCAGGCATACTATGACTGTTGTGCTCTCGTTCTCTTTTTCTTCGTTATCTTCGCCTTCATCTGTGCTGTCATATTTTCTAGCGGCGCCTTTTTGTTGTCTGTACACCATTCCCAGGTATTTATCTTCTTGTTTTAGTAGCAGGTAGCTGCTGATTCCTTCCTTGGTGATGTTGTTAGCAGCCTCAATGCTAATCATTCATCTGCCTCCTTCTTTTCTAGGGATGTACAATCGGTCAATGTCGGCACGTGGATGGAGAGCACCGTACATTGTGAGGAGCTTGCGTGTCTGGGTGTCCAGTTTCTGAATTTCTGCCTGGGTCCACTTGATGGTCCCTAGACTCTATTGGATGACAGGAACAGCTAGCGAGGTTATGGCCATCATCTTGTTTTTGGCGTTGAGCTCGGTTTTAAGAATCGCTCTTATTCGCCGGTAATATTCCTTCTTCAATTTGGTTTTCATTTTCTTGTGTTGGATACCGTCGTGTTCATCTATGCCTAGATATTTGTACACATCAATTTGGTCTAAAGATTGGATGGTTGTTGAGTTATCAATTTTTATGTTCTCCTTTGCTTGTAGTCGTCCCCTCAGGAATGTTGCCTTTGCGCACTTATCTAATCCAAACTCCATGCTGATGTCATCACTGAACTCCTTGACGGCTGCGAGTTGTTCTGCAAGTTCCTCATCAGATTTATTATTATTATTATTATTATTATTATTATTATTATTATTATTAGTATTATTATTATTATTATTATTATTATTATTACAAGATACAAGAAAAAAATTATGGTGTTTCGAGCTGCATTTTATAAAATTAGTTTCACAACCTCCGGATGGTCCATAAGTCATTGGTGATACAAATTTTCTGTTCTGGGACACCTCTTATGTTATTGCATTTTTATATATATTTCGTATAGTGCTCATACAAAGACCACTAACCACTACAAATGAAAGTCTGTGGCTAATGGATCTAAGGATTCGAGGCTAAACATATTAATAACATATAACAACAACATAATGTATGTTTGTAAGCAAACAAATTTGATAGCGTTCATCGTTTTCGAGTTATTTCAATTGCTCTGTAACTTTTCACATTTTTGGCACATATCAGAAATTGTGATACTGCGCTTTACCAACATCAATCGGAATTCCATGGAAATGGTGCATTCAGGGAGGCTTTCGTTTATATTGTTCGTCGATACAATCGGGATGTCATTACAGGCCGCTTGCGAATAGTGGCTGAATTTGAAAAAATTCAAACTGGTAGGTTAATGTTTTTCAAACGAACACCTGTACTTCAACCTTTGTATAATGGTTCAGGTACCTAAAGACCCTAGTTCTGAAAATATTTACATTTATACTCGCATACGATGATTCGTATGGATCAGTTTAAAAAAATAGTTGTCAGTTGTATATTTAATTCTACTAACTAAAATATTAGGTTATTTAGCGAAATTCTGAAAAATATTTTAACATTAAATTAACTTTGGTACCAAAAAGGTAAGAAATAATAAATTTGATAAGATTATCTATGTTTACATTTTCATAATATATAAGTAATTGATAAATTGTTTTCACAAATGTCAAATGAAACTTAAACGTGACAGACAGATTGTGATATAACAATATGAGGATCTTTTCACTTTTTTTCCTTCCACTGGTTCAAATAATTTTTTGTAGTATTTTTGTGAAATGTTGCTAATAATAAATGTTCAATATGTTATTGTGAAAAATGTTTTCAAATTTTCATGCAAATATATATTTTTTAATTTTTGTCAAAAATCTTTCTGCGAATAGTTATATCTTGGCAGGTGTGGTTGTTATGTAAATAACTTGAAGAGGTTCGTTAGCCAGGAAAGTCGGAACAGTTGTTTCGGGAAAATATTTGTGTGTTTTCAAACAATAACGTTATTTTGATGAAATATGGTACATACTTTCTACTATATAGGCTATACCGTAAATTTAATACCTCTGCGTAAAGAAAAGACATATTTGACATTAAAAACATTTGTACGAAAATACGCTACAATAACGCATTGCTGCGTTCAGACTTTTTCAGTCTAGCCCACGACTAGACACATTAATTTTTGTCGCTGGTTACCATAATTCCTTAAAAAAGGCAGTTTTGAAATTGGAATAGTCCTCTGCACTGGGAGTGCCTATACAAAATTATTAGTTAATACAATTTGATAATATCTTTTTAAGAAATAACATAAAACACGTTGCCTATATAAAAAGGTGCGGGACGCAGCAAGTGCGTTATGGTAGTGAATTTTTATTAAATGCTTCAAACTTGAATAACTCAATTTTCTATAAACTAATTTTGGTATGTGGTAAGGTCTTTCCTAAGGTATGATATGCACCAAATTTCATTAAAAAAGCTTTGTAATATTCGGAGAAAAAATTTTCTATAAATTTAGAAAGTTGAATTTTGGTACGTAGTAAGGTCTCCCCCAAGGCAACATATGTAGTAAATTTCATTGAAACCGCTTTGTAATTTTCGGAGAAAAAATTTTTTTGGAAGAAAACTCAAGATTTTTTCGGAAAACCCTGTCCGATTTTCCTGGCTAACGAACTCATCCAATCCATTAATAAAATAAAGGCACTTGCCGAGTTTCATCGAAATCGGTTAATTATTTTTTGAGTTATCGGATGGATACATACATACATACATATATATATATATATATATATATATATATATATATATATATATATATATATATATATATATATATATATATATATATATATATGTATATATGTATATATATATGTATATATATATATATATATATATATATATATATATATATATATATATATATATATATAAATAGTGAGGACCTAAAGTCCGTCCCCCCCCCCTCTAATTTCTAAACCGTTCGGTATATTGTGATGAAATTTGGAACGATGATATATGAGAAAGGTCTGCATTTTTTAACTGATCACTGACAGCTGTAAATGCCAAGGTGACAGTTGCGTGCGTTTTCGGAATATTTTTTTAAATGGAAATGGGGGTCGAGTGATACCTCATTTTGAAGGTCTTTTTATGCTCAGAATACTCTCCAGTTTTGAAAATATTTGGTTTAGTATTTTCCAAATAAGAATCAATAATATCGGTTTCTGCGTTATGACTACCTTTGTTTATAACACACTTTTTTTACCTATTAGATGTCATTATTGATTGTTCCTGTCGTATTGTTTCCCCAGTAAAGTACACATAGATACTTTTAAATTATTTATGTATCAAAATAAAACACAATTTAACAGTAAACAAATAACAACTAATTAACCCTAACTAAGAAAATTGAAAAACAATTCAAATAAAATCTAAAGGCACAAACTGTTGAAGTGGTTACTTCAACAGATGTTGAAAATGACCACAATATATCACCTGACAAATAAATATTCTACGGGTAAATTCTTCTCTGACATTATGAAGCATCTGTGGCGTTATTCTTGAACAAACATCTGTAATTCGTTGTCTAAGTTCATCTAATAAGCCGAGAGCCATTTATAAACATCAAATTTAACGTACCCCCAAAGAAAAAATCTACAGGCGTGAGGTCTGGGGATCGAGCTGGCCATTCCGTAGGACCTCGACGACCAGTCCACCTATTTTCATAACCCCCATCCAGGTAATTTCTGACTTGTCTAAAATAGTGAGGTGGGGCTCCTTCTTGTTGAAATATAACCTCTTGAAACTCATGTGGGTTTTGGGCAACAACATCATCAATAAGTGGAGTAATTGTATTTTGCAACATATCCAGATATCTGAGGCTATTAAGATTTTCGCCCCAAAAATTGGACCTATGATGTGATTACCCAAAATGCCCGCCCAAACATTTATTTTCTTGGGGAACTGTGTGTGTCACTCCCGGAAAACATGGGGGTTTTCCTCACTCCAGTACCTACAGTTTTTGGTATTAAATTTTCCATGTAAAAAAAAAGTACTCTCGTCACTGAAACAGATATTCTGCAAGTAGTGTTGATTCCCTACGATTCTTCCTGACATAATTTCGCAAAATTCGAGTCGTCTATCAGGATCATTTTCTGTTATTTCGTGTATAATTTTGATTTTATATGGGTAAAACTTATGGCTTTTCGAATTTTTTTTGACAGAAGCACGCGACATATTACATGCCTCAGCCACGTGCTTCGTTGGCTGTTGGGGATTAACAATCAATTCAGCTAAGACCTGGACTTTTACATCTTCCACAATTTTAGGCCTCCCAGACCTTGGAGCGTCTTTCATCGTACCCATTTCTTGAAATTTTAAAATTAGTTTTCGTAAAAATTTTCTGCATATTTGGCGTTCCGGATAACGTACATTGAACATACGAACAGAATCATGGTAATTTCGCTTAGCTTCGCCAAAAACAATAACCGCTTCAAATTTATCTTGTATTTATCTTGCCATTTTAAACAATTTCGAACTAATACTTTCTGTCAATACTAAATCGAGATATTAAAAAACAGTATGACAGGAACAATCAATAATGACATGTAATAGGTAGAAAAGTGTAGAAAATGGAGAAACCACAGATGAGCTGATAGCCTCTGTGGTTCTCCAAACAACATGTAAATGTGTGCATAATTTGCTACTGATGAATAGTAGTAATCTTTTTTAGAAAAAGTGTGTTATAATAAACAATGGTAGTCATAACGTAGAAACCGATATTATTGGTTCTTATTTGGAAAATATTGAACCAAATGTTTTCAAAACTGGAGAGTGTTCTGGGCATAAAATGACCTTCAAAATGAGGTATCACTCGACCCCCATTTCGATTTAAAAAAATATTCCGAAAACGCGCGCAGCTGTCACCTTGACATTTACAGCTGTCATTGATATGTCAAAAAATGTAGACCATTCTCATATATTATCGTTCCAAATTTCATCACAATATACCGGACGGTTCAGAAATTAGAGGGGGGGACGGACTTTAGGTCCTCACTGTATATATATATATATATATATATATATATATATATATATATATATATATATATATATATATATATATATATATATATATATATATATATATATATACATATAAAAATGTCAACTGACCCCGGATATGGGTTCTAGGGGTCCAAGTTCGCGCTCATTTGAAAAAATGTTTGCAAAGTCTCACCATGGATACCTCTCTATTAGTGAATTTTTTAAAATAAAAATTCACCAAAATTAAGAAATGTTGAATTACTTTTTGAAAAGCAATCCTACTGTCGAGGTAATGTTGTGAGTTAGAGGGAAAATAAATTAAAAGTAGCTATTACATGTATTAACGGTCCAATTTAAATCCAGTGAAAACTGTTTAAAAAGCAATTATTTGAAAAGTAAATGTTTAAATAAATACACCATAATACACAAAGCTAATTAAGGTCCTGTCAGCTCTTCCTTTTTGGCGAAAAACGATTTTAAAAACGTAATGGATTCTTCTAAAGCGGGCATATAAATGATAACGACTGTATAATGAGTGGGGTGATAAAGAGCAGCGTTATCAGCCGACGAATCCGCGAACTATATGAAGATTTGCAATTAGGCTGGCAATTTTCTGGCGGCATACGGGTTTTATATTCGGATCCGGTGCTGGTTTTTGTTAGACGCAAGCTGAAAGAAGTGTTGGCAAGCGGGTGCCCCCATGGGCGCTGCTCTGTTCTATCGCAAGGCACCAGGGCACCCTTCTCTGCCGGATACATGCACAAGTCGCAGCCACTATATCATCAAAACACTCTCTGGATATTCTTTGATATCTCACTGTGCCACTCTACTTTTAAAATTAAATGTTTGCTTATTTAAATCTACGATATGTTTTCTATATATTACAAGAATCTATGGTGACAATATACTGCTTGACAATGAAAAAGCATCACATGGGAGAGACTGCTGAATTGTCTAATTTCTTAAATCCTCCTGTTTTTAGAAAGTGTTCGATGTTAATTGTATGAGATATCGATAACTTTTTATAAATTTAAAATACACATTTTTTCTAACTAATCATTGTCTAACTTTTTAGAAAATGCGAGATTCTATTTTTGAGTAATTTGCCTGAAAGGGTTTTAACTTCTCTCTTAATTATCCTGACTCGTGTCGTTATTACAATCCTCACACTTAACTGAGCCAGAAATCCGGAGATTAGTTCGGTCAGGGAATCTGGTCATATGACGATGCCCAAAAAGCATCCCCACTTAGTTTGGGATTGACTGACTGAGTACAAACTAAAACAATCAAAGCGTGCTTTGGTAAGTTATGTCCAAGAAAAAAAAATAAACAGTACATTTCCCAAATAATCAAATAATTAAAAAATAGGAAAGCTCCGGGATACGATGAAATCTCCAACGTAGTCCTGAAAAACCTTCCCCGCAAAGTAGTGCTATTCCTAGATACAATTATGAATGCCATGCTGTATTTCAACATTTTCCCTCCATTTGGAAACTTGCCGATATTATCAATATCCCAAAACCCAGCAAAGATCCGCGGTTCGCTCAGAACTACAGGCCCATTAGCCTACTACCAGTCATCGGCAAAATTGCCGAAAAACTGTTTCAGAAAAGGCTAGCTTCTTTCACCTCTGAGAAGCATATCCTCCCAGACGAGGAATTCTGTTTCAGACACCAGCACTCCACTACAGACCAAGTCCTTCGTGTGGTGGAAAACATCACCGTAGGATTGAATAAAAACAAATCAATATTGGTGCAATATTTCTTGACATTGCTCAAGCCTTCGATATGGTTTAGCATGCGGGCCTCCTAAATAAACTTCTATCAAACATCTGGGAGCCAGAGCTAGAACGTACTCAGCCACGGCTGGTCTCCCGCAGGGTTCTGCTATCTCCCCTCTGCTGTACAATATATTTGTCGCAGACATTCCGACAACGCCCCTAAACGTGACATACGCACTGTACGCAGACGACACTACCATCTTCAGCAGCTCCACTCAAGCGAGGATAATAACCGAACGATTTCATACCGCCGTAGTCGAACTGCAAGGCTGGTATAGGAAATCTTGTCTAGCCATAAACCCCGATAAATGTTCACCAGTCATATTTTCCAAGAGGAGACACACATCTCACGAACACGTATCATTAGACAACCGTCTAATTCCCTGGCAGGATTCCGCCAAATACCTCGGGGTTATCCTTGACAAACACTTAACATGGCGCCCCCATGTCCAACACGCCCGACGAAAAGCCTCGATGTTCATCACGAAGCTGTTCCCACTTCTATATAGAAATTCCAAATTGTCCATGAACAATAAATTGCTCATGTACAAAGTCATAATCCGGCCAGCCATGACCTATGCATCCCCTGCATGGGATACCGCGGCCGCAATACACATCAAGACCCTTCAAATCATCCAGAATAAAATTCTTAGAATGGTTACCGGAGCGCCGTGGTTTGTCTGAAACAGTCAGATTCACTCTGATCTGGAAATGCTTGTGTTTATAACTCAATTATCCACAACTCAGTTGGCAAAAGCCGCTTCTCACCCAAATGCTCTTCTCCGTAGTACCACCGCCTACGATGAGCAACTTCCACATAAGCATAAGCGTCCAAAGCTTATACTTACCCGCTAACGCCTCCGCGGAAAAAACAGAATGGAAACATTCAAACCCAAACGTCATTGTGTGAAATCTTTCCGACAGAGGTATGGACTAAGGTCCGGTACTCCAAAGGAGGGAGTTTAAGTGAGTACGAGTCTCACAGTACCTCGATAACCCACGCACTACGGTGTTGTAAATGGGGTCTGCATGAGGCATTTCTCCCTCCTGTATAAAAAACACGTCAAGTTAGCTGGTGAGGGGGACAACTATTGACATAAATAGTATAGCCCAAACTTTAGTCTCCTAAGCGGGGGTGTCATCCAACAAACTTTTTCAAATAGGAATAGGGGTCATGTGTATCTCGTTGAAAATAACTTTTGATTCCCAATACACTGCCTTTTTATTTTTGAAATTTGGTCTATTCGTTTAGAAGATATGGAGTTTTGAAATATCACTAACGAATTTCCCGAGAAATTAAAAAATAAAACGTTTTACTTAAAAACTTAGCATAGTATTGAAGAAAATGTTGAAAATAATTAGGACCAATCATAATATTAAACCAACATACCAACGAATTAAACTTTAATCCAATAAATGTTCAAATTGAACACCACCAACTTCAATACAATTGTATAAATTTTGTTCAAATTTTGGCCAGACATTTGCAAGCATTTCAGGAGTAATTCTCCGGCATTCATCAATAATGCGCTGACGTAACTCGTTCAATGAATCGAACTCGGTAGCATAAACTTTTGATTTTAAATGCCCCCACAAAAAAAGTCTAAAGGGGACAGGTCTGGAGACCGGATTGGCCATTCTACAGCATCTCTTCGACATATCCATTCACCGAGAATGTGACTATCCAGGAACGTCCCAACAGTAACGGTATAATGCGGTGGAGCACCATCTTGTTGGAAAAATAACTGTTGTTCCGAGTATTGTTCATCGTTCTCAACAATCAATTAGCATAGGGTAAATCAAGTCTTGCAGTATTTTTAAATACCGTTCTCCTGTCAATGCGTCGGCTATGAACATTGGTCCAATGATGGATCACCAAAAATACCCGCCCAAACATTGATTTTTTTTGTGGAGTTTTGAGAGCTTGGACTTCATGGAAAACACAAGGATTTTCATCTGACCAGAACCGGCAATTATGACGATTTACAGTGCCATTCAGAAAGAAAGAACTCTCGTCGTAAAAACAAGTGTTAAAAAGAAATTGCCTGTTTTCAATTATTCTTTGACAAATATTTTCGCAAAATTCCAAGCGTCGGTCATAATCATCTTGATTTAATTCCTGAACTAGCTGGATTTTATATGGATGAAACTTTCTGAATTTTTTCACAATTCGCTGAATTGTCGTTCTACGTAGATTAGCAATGTCAACTAATTTTCGTGTACCAACTTGACCTATCAGTTCCAGGCTTGTGCTTCATTCACCATAGAAAATTCGTTTCTTATTAGCCACTCCTGGAACATGTGTAGCAACTCTAGGACGTACTTATGATGAACACGCCTATCAGGATGCAGTTTATTGAATACACGTGCTGTTTCATTTGCGTTTTTATTTAGCAATTGAGTACACCATAATAACTGATTATAAAAATACACTCCACAATGTGAAGCAATAATAATTCACATGTAGGCAAAAAAAAACAAAAAGTTGCTATCAAGAATGCGTTATCACAAGACATATTTTGCTGGATTTTTTTTGGAGTACCTTAATCTAAATGCCTTTTTATTACCTACGCAAACCTTTAAAAACATTTTTATCTTGTACTGGAAGCTGGTGAGGCCCAACTCAAACAATAAGAATTTCTCGGGAAATGCATTAGTGATATTTTAAAAATCCATATCTTCTAAACAAACAATTTGAAAAATAAAAAAGTCTGGACGCAGCAAGTGCGTTATGGCAGTGAATTTTTATAAAAATGCTTTTAATATTAAATATGTATTTTTAATGCAAGCAGTCATCAATTCGGTTACCGGTATAACCTATATAGTAGAAACAATGTGCCATATTTTATCAAAATAACTTATTGTCTGAAAATGTACAAAAACTTTTCCGACAATAAACTTTGAATGTTGGTTTCCTAGCCAACAAACCTTAGGTTAATAGCAAATTGAGTTACTGAAATTTGAAGCATTTAATGAAAATCTGCTACCAAAACGCACTTATTGCGTCTTGATTTTTTTTTCTTACAAACATATTTCGATAAAAAATGCAATAAAACAAGGCTGTTCGAAAAAAATTTGTAGAGATCACCAGCTACTTATGGGCCAGCCGGTGATTGTCAAAATAATTTTATAAGATGCAGCTCAAGACACCCTATAATTAACTTATACCATCTTTTCTCGTCTCTTGTATAAAAATAATTATATTGAGCTTTACCGTAGAATAGCGTCACCCTGTATATATGTAAACACATCAAACCTGAACGTAAACCCGGATATGGATTCCAGGGGCTGTGTAATTTTCGGAGAAAAATTTTTTTTCGAAAGAAAACTCAAAATGTTCTCGGAAAACCTTGTCCGATTTCCCTGGCTAACGAACTCATCCTAGCTATTAATAAAAGAAATGCACCTGCCGAGTTTCATCAACATCGGTTAATTATTACATATAAAAATCGAAACTGTCCCCCAATATAGGGGCCCAAATTCGCGCTCATTTAAATTTTTTTTGCAAAGTCTCACCATCGATACCTCTCTATTAGTGAATTTTTTTAAACAAAAATTCACTAAAAAGCAATTTGTAGGGAATCAAATGCTCTTTTCGACTAGCTATCACATAACACCTATTCCCAATTGAAAAAAAAAAAGGGTTTACATCCCCGCTTAGGAGGGTAAAGTTTCTTTAAAAAATCACTAATAAGGAGATCGCGACTTTTTAATTCTGAATAAAATTCTTTAAATGAACACATATCTGGGGTTCATATATATATATATATATATATATATATATATATATATATATATATATATATATATATATATATATATATATATATATATATATATATATATATATCACACCGATAACTCAAAAAACAATGGAGCGATTTTGACCAAATTTGGTAAGTGCCGTCCTTTTCCAAGGTTGCTTGGATAAGTTTGGTATCCAGGAAAATCGGAGCAGGTTTTCCCGGAAAATGTTGTGCTTTCTTTCGAAAAAATTTTATATCTCCGGAAATAACACAGTAAAGGCAACCAAATTTGGTACCCGTATTTGTATTTTAAAAAGTGAGCCATATATCAATAGAGGTCTGTAAGTTGAAAGACAAAAAAGTTATATGCATTTTAAGAAAAAAAAAAGGGGTTTTCCTCAAAACGTAGTAGTCGCGATTTGAAACGTCCAAATTGGCAACATTTAGGTAAAGAACCTGAAACGAGTACGGGTTAGGTAACGAAAATGTCTCAAGAAGAGTGTTCTACAAATCCTTAAGTTTCGGTTTCAACCATCACTCTCCTTCATTGTACTAAAATATTTCCAGACATTTAATTTCAAATAAACCCTTTCTGATGGTTTGGCAATAGTTTTAGTTAAGCTTATGGTTTAACCGTCTATAATTTTTATCTAATTTTTGAAGAATAAATTCGTGATTGAGACCGCGACATTTGAATCTTAAAAAGATTTCTTCAAATGAGTGAAAAGTAGGTCCCCTAGAATCCATATCCGGGCTTAGTTTCAGTTTTTATCTAATTACATATATACAGGGTGAGCCATTTATACGGTAAAGCTCTATATAATTGGTATTATACAAGACACGAGAAAAAATTGTATACGTTAATTATAGGGTGTCTTGAGCTGTACTGTATAAAATTATTTTGACAATCACAGAATGGCCCATAAGTCGTTGGTGATACCTATAATTTTTTTCGAACATCCCTTATGTGATTTGAACTTTGCATTTTTAATCGGAACATGATGCATGTGTGTAAGAAAAAAAGAGAGACGTAGTAAGTGCGTTTTGGGAGCGAATTTTAATTAAATGCTTCAAATTTAAATAACTCAATCTACTATTAACCTAACGTTTGTTGGCTAGGAAACCAGTTTTCTCGGAAAGATTTTAAGTTTCTTTTCGGAAAATTTTTGTTACTTTTCAAGCAATAAGTTTTTTGATAAAATATAGTACATTTCATCCCTTACGTTATTGCATTTTTGCATTTTTCATCGAAATATAATGCATGTTTGTAAGAAGAAAATCGAGACGCAGTAAGTGAGTTTTGGTAGCGAATTTCCATTAAATGCTTCAAATTTCAATAATTCAATCTACTATTAACCTAAGCTTTGTTGGCTAGGAAACGAGTTTTCTCAGAAACATTTAAAGTTTATTTTCGGAAAATTTGTGTACATTTTCAAACAATAAGTTTTAGATAAAATATAGTACATTGTTTCTACGATATAGGTTATACCGACACCCAAATTGATGCTTGCTTTTATTAAAGATACATATTTACTGATATAAACATTTTTATGGAAATTTGCTTCCATAACGCACTTGCTGCGTCCAGACTTTTTTTTAAATTGCTTAAGTGTTTAATTTTTGAAATGACCGGTTTGCAAAATTTTATAAGGAAACTTGTATACAAAACAACTTATTGCTTTAATATAATGAGAACAGTTAATAATAATAAAAACGTCTGGACGCAGCAAGTGCGTTATGGTAGTGAATTTTCATAAAAATGTTTTTAATAACAAATATGTGTGTTTTTATAAGAAAGCAGGCATCAAATTTGGTTACCAGTATAACCTATATATTAGAAACAATGTGCCATGTTTCATCAAAATAACTTTATTGTGTGAAAATGTACAAAATTTTCCAAAAGTAAACTTAAAGTGTTCCCGAAAAAACACGTTTCTTGGTCAACCTTATAGGTTAATAGCAAATTGAGTTGTTCAAATATGAAACATTTGATCAAAATTCGCTACCATAACGCACTTGCTGCGTCTAGAATTTCTTTTCTTACAAACATGCATTACATCTCGATGGAAAATGCAAAAATGCAATAACATAAGGCGTGTTTGATTAAAAAAAAAGGAAACTTGTATTACCAATGACTTATGGGCCATCCTGTGATTGTAGAAATATTATTTTAAGATGTAGCTCAAGATACCTTATAATTAATATATACAAATTTTTTTCATATCTTATATAATAACGGATATATTGAGCTTTATTGATTTTTTACGAAAATTCGACAAAAATTATATACCATTAAACGATAAACTCTATAGCTAAGGCTACTGCCAAGCATCAGAGAAAGGGTGTATTTGAAATGAATTTTCTGCAAATATTTTAGTAAAATGAAGGACAATGACGGTTGAAATTAAGACTTTAGGGTTTGTAACACATTCTTCTTGAGGCATTTTATTTCTATAGCCCGTATTAGATTCAAGTTATTTGCCTAAATGTTGCCAATTTTGACATTTTAAATCGCCACTTTGACGTTTTGAGGAAAACCCCAATTTATTTTTCTTAAAATGCCTATAACTTTTTTGTCTTTTGACTTACATAGCTAAATTTTGACGGGTAGCTTACTTATAAGGATATAAACCAGCGTACCAAATTTGGTTGCCATTACTTTGTCAATTCCGGAGATATAATTTTTTTTCGAAAGAAAACAAAAAATTTTCCGGGAAAACCTAGGCAGATTTTCCTGCTTAACGAACTCATTCAAGCCATTTGCAAAAGGAATTTTTTCACCAAATTTAATCAAAATCGGCCCATTATTTTTTGAGTTATCGGTGTGATACATACATATATATATATATATATATATATATATATATATATATATATATATATATATATATATATATATATATATATATATATATATATATATATATATATATATATATATATATATATATATATATATATATATGTTCAGAAAGATTTCCGCGGTCTTTAATGTGAGACATGCTTGGTTCTCGGGTTAAACCGCGTCCAGAATTTATGGAAACTCGACGTTTCGGCTCCTGTTTTGGAGCCATTTTCAAGAGGTAAAGGAAATATGTAAGGACACTCTAAGGCCTCAATCTGCCTACTCCTTAGAGTGATGGACAAAGGTGGGTAAAGGAAATATGTAAGGACACTCTAAGGCCTCAATCTGCCTACTCCTTAGAGTGGTGGACAAATGTGGGTAAAAGAAATATGTAAGGACACTCTAAGGCCTCAATCTGCCTACTCCTTAGAGTGATGGACAAAGGTGGGTAAAGGAAATATGTAAGGACACTCTAAGGCCTCAATCTGCCTACTCCTTAGAGTGGTGGACAAAGGTAGGTAAAGGAAATATGTAAGGACACTCTAAGGCCTCAATCTGCCTACTCCTTAGAGTGGTGGATAAAGGTAGGTTGGGTTGTTGTAGCTCGATTACGGGGCCTCAATCTGCCTACTCCCCAAATCTCGCTGGAGATCGTCTGTGAGGTCTCAGTGTGTTCAACCCTAGGCCTCAGAGAGATCTGGCAGTTCGTTGCAAGTCTTGTCTTATATAGGTCGTTTTGTCTACCTGTTGCGTCATCAGTGAAAGTAGTGGGGTCACCGTCAATTAAGTGGGGGGATAATGATGCAACAAAATTGTCTGTGGAATTCATTTCCCTTTTGTGTGTTTGCAAAGAAGATATAATAGGTTTCCAAGTAGTCGGAAGGCGAAGACCATCATCTCTCTTATTTAAACAATCGGGACGTTTTTCAATCTCGATTGCTTCGCGGATAATTCTCGTTTTGAAATTGTAAACCGGTGCTATTGTTTTGGCATTATCGAAGTCTATTTTGTGCCCTGTATGAATATGATGCATGGCCAGCGCCGATGAGGGGTCGGATTTTCTAACTGCGAGGGTGTGTTCGTATATTCTATTGTGGATGCGTCTGTTTGTTTGTCCTACGTAAGTTCGGGAACAGTGGGAACAAGGAATTTCGTAAACTCCGTGGGATTCGTTTGGAATCGTATCCTTGGGAGTTTTTATAAGATTTGATAGTTTTTGGTCTGTTGTGAATACGGTTTTGATATTATGGGTTCTGAAAATTCGGCTGATTTTGTCGGTGACACCTTTAATGTATGGTAAAAACGCTGTGTGTTGTTGTGTGGACGCTGTTTGTTCTTGTTGTGGTGTAGTGGTTTGTTGTTGTGCGTTTCTAATGTTTCGTAGTATGTGATTGTTGTCGTATCCGTTTTCTAGCAATGTCTGTCTTAAAAAGTTTAATTCTGTCTGTTTGTTGTTGTCCGTTAGTCTAAGGGATCGTGTTACTAATGTTCGAACCACGGAATTTAGTTGCGATGGGTGATGGTGAGATTGGGCGTTAAGATACCGATTAGTGTGGGTTGGTTTTCGGTAGACAGTGTAAGAAAATCCTCTGACTGGGTTTTTAGTGATGCGTACATCTAAGAAAGGCAAAGAAAAATTATTTTCCATTTCCATGGTGAACTGGATTTGGGGGTTGATGTTATTTAGGTAAGAAAGGAATTCGTCTAGAGATTCTTTGCCGTGTGGCCAGACAGCGAAAATGTCGTCAACGTATCTTAACCAACACGTTGGTTTAAGTTGGGATGAATTGAGGGCTTGTGTCTCGAAGTTTTCCATGAAAATGTTGGCCAATGCAGGAGAGAGGGGTGAACCCATTGGAGCACCTCGAACTTGTTTGTAAAATTTGTTTTGAAAAAGGAAATAAGTGTTAGATGTGCAGTGTTCCACAAGAGCTAAGGTATCGTGGGAAATTTTGTGTTTATTTTTGAGAATGTCAAGGGTTTCAGATAGAGGTATATTGGTGAATAAGGAAACTATATCAAAGCTAACTAGGATGTCGTTTTGAGAAATGGTGTTGTTTTGAAGAAGGTCGATGAAATGGGTGGAGTTTTTGACATAGGATGTAGCGTTTTCTACTAATGGTTGGAGAGTTTTGGCTAGATGTTTTGCAAGTTTTTGTGTGGGTGAACGGTGGGCACTTACGATAGGGCGAAGGGGAATATCAGGCTTATGGATTTTTGGGAGACCATATTTTCTTGGGATGCGAGATGATTTTTCGCGGGGGATTAGTTCTTTTTTGAGGTCAGGATTGAGTTGGGAGTTGTTGATGATAGTTTTGGTTTTCTTTTCCAGATAAGTTGTAGGGTCGTTAGGGATTTGTTTGTAGTCTGTGTTGTTTAGTATATTGTCCATCTTTTGTATATAGTCTGTTTTGTCAAGTATGACTGTAGCGTTGCCTTTGTCTGCTGGTAGGATTATAATTTCTGTGTTCCGGTTTAGGTCTCTGATTGACTGAATTTCAGCTTCGTCAGTCGGTAAGTGTGTTATTGCATCTTCTGATTGAGAAATTATCTTTTCTATTGGGATGAATTTAGGGGTTGGTGCAAAATTAAAACCTTTGGATAGGACTTTGATGGCGACGTCACTTATGGTGGAATTTGAAAGGTTGTGAACTACTATAGGAGGATTGGCATTATGTGTGTGTTGTGTGAGATTTTTGTTGTCTAGAAGCTGCTGTAATTTTCTTTTTTGTACGTCCGTCTTTTGTTGTGTAACATGTTCTGATTTACTATGTGAAAGTCTGTCTAGAGTCTCCCAAAGTGTAGGGTGTATTTTGTATGTGTGTATTTTTATGTACGTGTCGTAAAGCAGTGTGTTGGTAGTGTTAAGGTGTCGTCTTGTCTCGTGAATGGAATTTCTAAGGAGAGCAAAGCCTGTTCGTTTTAAAATGTTGGAGACGTTATGTGATTTGGTGTGATGTTTAAGTTGAAAAGATTTTGGGACCACGTGATGATCACGGCAGGCTTTTAGAAAGGTGAGGTCACAAAGGAGACGGGATTTGCGGATAAGGAGTTTGGTGAAAATTTTGGTAGAAGATAAAAGTTCCTCCCCGTAGAGGCGAATTAAATGTTCAGAAAGATTTCCGCGGTCTTTAATGTGAGACATGCTTGGTTCTCGGGTTAAACCGCGTCCAGAATTTATGGAAACTCGACGTTTCGGCTCCTGTTTTGGAGCCATTTTCAAGAGGTAAAGGAAATATGTAAGGACACTCTAAGGCCTCAATCTGCCTACTCCTTAGAGTGATGGACAAAGGTGGGTAAAGGAAATATGTAAGGACACTCTAAGGCCTCAAACTGCCTACTCCTTAGAGTGGTGGACAAATGTGGGAAAAAGAAATATGTAAGGACACTCTAAGGCCTCAATCTGCCTACTCCTTAGAGTGATGGACAAAGGTGGGTAAAGGAAATATGTAAGGACACTCTAAGGCCTCAATCTGCCTACTCCTTAGAGTGGTGGACAAAGGTAGGTAAAGGAAATATGTAAGGACACTCTAAGGCCTCAATCTGCCTACTCCTTAGAGTGGTGGATAAAGGTAGGTTGGGTTGTTGTAGCTCGATTACGGGGCCTCAATCTGCCTACTCCCCAAATCTCGCTGGAGATCGTCTGTGAGGTCTCAGTGTGTTCAACCCTAGGCCTCAGAGAGATCTGGCAGTTCGTTGCAAGTCTTGTCTTATATAGGTCGTTTCGTCTACCTGTTGCGTCATCAGTGAAAGTAGTGGGGTCACCGTCAATTAAGTGGGGGGATAATGATGCAACAAAATTGTCTGTGGAATTCATTTCCCTTTTGTGTGTTTGCAAAGAAGATATAATAGGTTTCCAAGTAGTCGGAAGGCGAAGACCATCATCTCTCTTATTTAAACAATCGGGACGTTTTTCAATCTCGATTGCTTCGCGGATAATTCTCGTTTTGAAATTGTAAACCGGTGCTATTGTTTTGGCATTATCGAAGTCTATTTTGTGCCCTGTATGAATATGATGCATGGCCAGCGCCGATGAGGGGTCGGATTTTCTAACTGCGAGGGTGTGTTCGTATATTCTATTGTGGATGCGTCTGTTTGTTTGTCCTACGTAAGTTCGGGAACAGTCGGAACAAGGAATTTCGTAAACTCCGTGGGATTCGTTTGGAATCGTATCCTTGGGAGTTTTTATAAGATTTGATAGTTTTTGGTCTGTTGTGAATACGGTTTTGATATTATGGGTTCTGAAAATTCGGCTGATTTGTCACCGACAAAATTTAGAGTGTCCTTACATATTTCCTTTACCTACCTTTGTCCACCACTCTAAGGAGTAGGCAGATTGAGGCCTTAGAGTGTCCTTACATATTTCCTTTACCCACCTTTGTCCATCACTCTAAGGAGTAGGCAGATTGAGGCCTTAGAGTGTCCTTACATATTTCTTTTACCCACATTTGTCCACCACTCTAAGGAGTAGGCAGTTTGAGGCCTTAGAGTGTCCTTACATATTTCCTTTACCCACCTTTGTCCATCACTCTAAGGAGTAGGCAGATTGAGGCCTTAGAGTGTCCTTACATATTTCCTTTACCTCTTGAAAATGGCTCCAAAACAGGAGCCGAAACGTCGAGTTTCCATAAATTCTGGACGCGGTTTAACCCGAGAACCAAGCATGTCTCACATTAAAGACCGCGGAAATCTTTCTGAACATTTAATTCGCCTCTACGGGGAGGAACTTTTATCTTCTACCAAAATTTTCACCAAACTCCTTATCCGCAAATCCCGTCTCCTTTGTGACCTCACCTTTCTAAAAGCCTGCCGTGATCATCACGTGGTCCCAAAATCTTTTCAACTTAAACATCACACCAAATCACATAACGTCTCCAACATTTTAAAACGAACAGGCTTTGCTCTCCTTAGAAATTCCATTCACGAGACAAGACGACACCTTAACACTACCAACACACTGCTTTACGACACGTACATAAAAATACACACATACAAAATACACCCTACACTTTGGGAGACTCTAGACAGACTTTCACATAGTAAATCAGAACATGTTACACAACAAAAGACGGACGTACAAAAAAGAAAATTACAGCAGCTTCTAGACAACAACAATCTCACACAACACACACATAATGCCAATCCTCCTATAGTAGTTCACAACCTTTCAAATTCCACCATAAGTGACGTCGCCATCAAAGTCCTATCCAAAGGTTTTAATTTTGCACCAACCCCTAAATTCATCCCAATAGAAAAGATAATTTCTCAATCAGAAGATGCAATAACACACTTACCGACTGACGAAGCTGAAATTACGAGACAAGACATTGCAAGAATATTACGTTCTGCCAAACTTCCACCTTCCAACCTTTCTCCTCACGAACGACAGTCAATCAGAGACCTAAACCGGAACACAGAAATTATAATCCTACCAGCAGACAAAGGCAACGCTACAGTCATACTTGACAAAACAGACTATATACAAAAGATGGACAATATACTAAACAACACAGACTACAAACAAATCCCTAACGACCCTACAACTTATCTGGAAAAGAAAACCAAAACTATCATCAACAACTCCCAACTCAATCCTGACCTCAAAAAAGAACTAATCCCCCGCGAAAAATCATCTCGCATCCCTAGAAAATATGGTCTCCCAAAAATCCATAAGCCTGATATTCCCCTTCGCCCTATCGTAAGTGCCCACCGTTCACCCACACAAAAACTTGCAAAACATCTAGCCAAAACTCTCCAACCATTAGTAGAAAACGCTACATCCTATGTCAAAAACTCCACCCATTTCATCGACCTTCTTCAAAACAACACCATTTCTCAAAACGACATCCTAGTTAGCTTTGATATAGTTTCCTTATTCACCAATATACCTCTATCTGAAACCCTTGACATTCTCAAAAATAAACACACAATTTCCCACGATACCTTAGCTCTTGTGGAACACTGCACATCTAACACTTATTTCCTTTTTCAAAACAAATTTTACAAACAAGTTCGAGGTGCTCCAATGGGTTCACCCCTCTCTCCTGCATTGGCCAACATTTTCATGGAAAACTTCGAGACACAAGCCCTCAATTCATCCCAACTTAAACCAACGTGTTGGTTAAGATACGTTGACGACATTTTCGCTGTCTGGCCACACGGCAAAGAATCTCTAGACGAATTCCTTTCTTACCTAAATAACATCAACCCCCAAATCCAGTTCACCATGGAAATGGAAAATAATTTTTCTTTGCCTTTCTTAGATGTACGCATCACTAAAAACCCAGTCAGAGGATTTTCTTACACTGTCTACCGAAAACCAACCCACACTAATCGGTATCTTAACGCCCAATCTCACCATCACCCATCGCAACTAAATTCCGTGGTTCGAACATTAGTAACACGATCCCTTAGACTAACGGACAACAACAACAAACAGACAGAATTAAACTTTTTAAGACAGACATTGCTAGAAAACGGATACGACAACAATCACATACTACGAAACATTAGAAACGCACAACAACAAACCACTACACCACAACAAGAACAAACAGCGTCCACACAACAACACACAGCGTTTTTACCATACATTAAAGGTGTCACCGACAAAATCAGCCGAATTTTCAGAACCCATAATATCAAAACCGTATTCACAACAGACCAAAAACTATCAAATCTTATAAAAACTCCCAAGGATACGATTCCAAACGAATCCCACGGAGTTTACGAAATTCCTTGTTCCGACTGTTCCCGAACTTACGTAGGACAAACAAACAGACGCATCCACAATAGAATATACGAACACACCCTCGCAGTTAGAAAATCCGACCCCTCATCGGCGCTGGCCATGCATCATATTCATACAGGGCACAAAATAGACTTCGATAATGCCAAAACAATAGCACCGGTTTACAATTTCAAAACGAGAATTATCCGCGAAGCAATCGAGATTGAAAAACGTCCCGATTGTTTAAATAAGAGAGATGATGGTCTTCGCCTTCCGACTACTTGGAAACCTATTATATCTTCTTTGCAAACACACAAAAGGGAAATGAATTCCACAGACAATTTTGTTGCATCATTATCCCCCCACTTAATTGACGGTGACCCCACTACTTTCACTGATGACGCAACAGGTAGACGAAACGACCTATATAAGACAAGACTTGCAACGAACTGCCAGATCTCTCTGAGGCCTAGGGTTGAACACACTGAGACCTCACAGACGATCTCCAGCGAGATTTGGGGAGTAGGCAGATTGAGGCCCCGTAATCGAGCTACAACAACCCAACCTACCTTTATCCACCACTCTAAGGAGTAGGCAGATTGAGGCCTTAGAGTGTCCTTACATATTTCCTTTACCTACCTTTGTCCACCACTCTAAGGAGTAGGCAGATTGAGGCCTTAGAGTGTCCTTACATATTTCCTTTACCCACCTTTGTCCATCACTCTAAGGAGTAGGTAGATTGAGGCCTTAGAGTGTCCTTACATATTTCTTTTACCCACATTTGTCCACCACTCTAAGGAGTAGGCAGATTGAGGCCTTAGAGTGTCCTTACATATTTCCTTTACCCACCTTTGTCCATCACTCTAAGGAGTAGGCAGATTGAGGCCTTAGAGTGTCCTTACATATTTCCTTTACCTCTTGAAAATGGCTCCAAAACAGGAGCCGAAACGTCGAGTTTCCATAAATTCTGGACGCGGTTTAACCCGAGAACCAAGCATGTCTCATATATATATATATATATATATATATATATATATATATATATATATATATATATATATATATATATATATATATATATATATATATATATATATATATATATATATATATATATATATATATATATATATATATATATATATATATATATATATATATATATATATATAAACATATAAAAATTGAAACTGACCCCGGATATGTTTTCTGGGGGGGCTAATTAGCGCTCATTTGAAGAAATTTTTTCAAAATTCAAAAGTCGGGATCTCCTCATTAGTGAATTTTTTTTAAGAAAATTCACTAAAAAGCCTGGATGCAGCAAGTGCGTTATGGTAGTGAATTTTCATAGAAATGATCTGGCACAAAATATTTTATTATAACTTTTTTTTCTTGTAACATAAAAATTTAAATTTTAGCGTGTAGTTTACTTTTTATATCGTTAACCTGCCTGCCAGATTTGGTTATTATAGCTTTTTATTTTCTGAGATAAAAATTTTTTTTGAATGAAAACTCAAAATTTTCCCGGAAAACCTGGTCCGATTTTCTTGACTAACGAACTTATCCAATATATTTGTTGAGGAAGGTACATGCCAAATTTTAGCGAAATCGGCCTATTATTTTTTGAGTTATCGGTGTGATACATATATATATATATATATATATATATATATATATATATATATATATATATATATATATATGTATATATATATATATATATATATATATATATATATATATATATATATATGTATATATATATATATATATATATATGTATATATATATATATATATATATATATATATATATATATATATATATATATATATATATATATATATATATATATATATATACATATATATATTGAAACTGACCCCGGATATGGGTTCTAGGGGTCCCAGTTCGCGCTGGTTTGCAAAAAATTTTTCAAAATTCAAAAATCGGGATCTCCCCATTAGTGAATTTTTTCTACGAAAATTCACTAATACTATGATTAAAAACACTGACATTTTATTTTTTTACAAACTATTTTAATGTGACTTTCCCAAAGTCCCTTTACTTAATTTAATGTGATACTTTCTTTAATATTCTCGGATTTTACATAAAAAAGAAATAAAAAATTCTTAAGTATGCACATACAAGAGGAAGTTTCTGTTGTCTGGTTATATACTTCATACTTGTAGTAAAAGCTAGCGACCTTCTGTTCCCTCAAGCTGACGGCATCCAGGATTGGCAGAGGTGTCGGCACATGTGCCCAATGGGCCAGACTCGACGTGTTCATTATTACATTTTTAATGTTATCAACTATTACAGCTTCAAGCTGCGCCTCACCGTTCCTTCTTATTACTACCATAAGTAACAATCAGCAGTTTTCTTATGATAAAGCCTCTTGTTCCCGAAGTGCTAAGAATGCTGAGTCAGTGCAATTACAATAGGCCTTTACGTCAATGTGCCTGAAGAGAAAATAATAGTGTTTGGCTTGCACCGAGCTGCGACAAAACGGTTTCTAATGTGGATGTCTGCGACGAATGTTTCATCTTCAATCGTCTTAGAAGACAAAATGAAAGGACGCAGGTGCTATCCTGTCTACGAGGACGAAACAGGATACTCGCCAGTTTCATTAAGATTAATATGCAGTTATTATGTATTAGTTAGTTTTGACAGTATATACCTGGTGGAAGGGTAATAAAGTTTATGATAACAGGGATATAGACTGCTTTTAGTGAATTTACTTTAAAAAATTCACTAATGAGGAGATCTCGACTTCAATTTTGAAAAGATTTCTCGTGAACTAGGCCCCCTAGAACACATATCCGGGGTCAGTTTCGATTTATATATATATATATATATATATATATATATATATATATATATATATATATATATATATATATATATATATATATATATATATATATATATATATATATATATATATATATATATATATATATATATATATATATATATATATATATATATATATATATATATATATATATATATATATATATATATATATATATATATATATATATATATATCACACCGATAACTCAAAAAAGAAAAGGCCGATTTTGATAAAGCTTGGTGAGTAAATTCTTTTTGCAAGTGGCTTGGATGAGTTCGTTAGACGGGAAAATCGGACCAGTTTTTCCGGAAAACTTTTAGGTTTCCTTCTGGAAAAAAAATAATATCTTCGGAAATAACAAAGCTATGGCAACCATATTTCGCAGGCTGGTTTATGTTGTAAAAACCAAACTCTGCACCAAAATTTAGATATGTGTCTAAGTTTATTTCGTTAAAATATGAGCAAAAAATCCATTGTAAATCACATTTGTAAATATTAACGTTAGACGCTTAACATGTATTACGAGCTTGTACATATATGTCCGGCATAGCCCAGTTGGGTAAGCCGTGTACATCGGATAGTCGACTCCGACATGACGAGTTCCAATCCTAGTTAGTAACTTTACTTTTTATCATTTTTTAAAATCTTATTTCTCTTTACCGTTATCTAATGAGATTCTTTTTATTCCGATGAATTTTTTAGCGAGTTTTGTATAAAAAATAATCTGATAAAGAGGAGATGAAAGTTTTAAGACTTAATTCAATTTGAGTAGCATATCTGGTTGTTTGTTTTTGCCCTAACTTAGTGAAACTGTTCCATATTTAATACAGTCGTAGACTTTTCCCGTGGCTTCAAAAGTGCCTGTTTTAGTGAATTTTCTTAAAAACAATCACTAATGAGGAGATCCCGGCTTTTAAATTTAGAAAAAATGTCTTGAAATAAGCGCGAACTAGGCCCCCTAGAACCCAGGGTCAGTTTCAATTATATATATATATATATATATATATATATATATATATATATATATATATATATATATATATATATATATATATGAAGGGTGAACTATTTACCAAAATTTAGGTCTGTAAGTTTAAGACAAAATAGTTGAAGGCATTTAAAGAAAAAAAAGGGGGTTTTCCTCAAAACGTAACAAGTCGCGATTTGAAACGTCAAAATTGGCAACATTTAGGCAAAGAACCTGCAAGAAATACGGATTGTGTAAAGAGTGTTTTACAAACCGTTAAGTTTCAGGTTCAACCATCATTGCCCTTCAGTTTAATAAAATATTTCCAGAAAATTCAGTTCAAATAGGCAATTTCTCTGATGCTTTGGCAGTAGTTTTAGTTAAGTTTATGGTTGAACAGTCTATATTTTTTAGCTAATTTTTGTAGAAAAAATTCGTTAATGGGGAGACCGAGGATTTTGATTTCTAAAAAGATTTCTTCAAATGAGCGTAAACTAGGCTCCCTAGAATCCATATCCGGTTTACTTTCTGTTTACATATATACAGGGTGACGGATTTCTACGGAAAAGCTCAATATGATTGTTATTATGCAAAATACGAGAAAAAATTGTATACGTTACTTATAGGATGTCTTGAGCTGCATCTTATAAAATTATTTTGACAATCACAGGATGACCCATAAGTCGTTGGTGATGCCTAGATTTTTTTTAACAAGCTTTATTGAAATTTTGCATTTTTCATCGAAATATGATGCATGTTTGCAAAAAAAATCCAGCCGCAGTTTTGGTAGCGAATTTTCATTAAATGCTTCAAAATTCAATAACTCAATTTGCTATTAACCTAAGGTTCGTCGGCTAGGAAACGAGTTTTCTCGAAAACATTTTAAGTTTATTTTAGGAAAATTTTTGTGCATTTTCAAGCAAGTTATTTTGATAAAATATGGTACATTGTTCCTACTATGTAGGTTATACCGGTGACCAAGTTGATGCCAGCTTGCATTAAAGAGACATATTTTCTATTAAAAACATTTTTATGAAAATTCACTTCCGTAACGCACTTGCTGCGTCCAGACTTTTTTGTGAATGTGCCAGTTTCTCGCAGTCGTTGATGAAGACGTGCAGACAATGTATAATGTCACACGTTAGGGATACACATCAGCATAGAGTCTAGATGCTTCCAAGGAATTACCATTAGCAAGACCGTAAACGAATAATGCATATTGGTCATTTCTTCATTCGAGTACATATCTATTTGCATAAGAAAGTTCTCAAAATGATCACAGTATTACAACTGAACTAACACCTACCTAACAACAAACATATTGTCATTACACAATATCAACCTGACACCTGCCTACTACATAAATTACAGTTCAATTAAAGTTCTACACTATGCAAATTATGCTATGTAACTGAATTTAAATTATTTTTTCTTCAGAAATCGTTGAAGGCGGAAAAAAAGGACAAACCTTTTTTGTTAAGAATAACTAAAGAATTTCAAAACGTATTTTAAAATAGCGATACTACTATAAGAAAAAAGTTACGTGTGAAACAACTTATAGGGGTGGCTTGTTCTACCCCTTACAACCTTACGGCAAAAGTAACAAATTGTTCACTGAGTGTCTTCTTGATAGCAGACAACATCTACTTAAAATATTGTGAGATGTACCACAGGGTCGCCATCTCGGTGCGGAACCAGGTAATATGTTGTCACGACATCTCCAGGCGTTACATAATGTTATTAAACAAAGACTGTGTACAACTAACCAACAATTTTGTAAATCGTTAGCCCTAGCCCATTTTCTTTCCTAATACCGGGACAATGTAGATGTAGGCTAGATGTATTCTCACCATAATGAGGAACGCAAACTGGTTTCGCTTCAATTAGAGCTCGTCAGTTCGCTATACTAATTACAGCGAGAACACACCTATAAAGTTTACATACATTGTCCAGTTATTAGTAAAGACAATCGGCTAGGGCTGACAAATTACAAAATTGTTTATTGGTTGTACACAGTCTCTATTTATAGCATTTTGTGTTAATTGAAGCTGTCGTGACAACATACTACCTGGTTCCGCACCGAAATGGCGACCCTGTCGTATATGTCACAGTGTTCTAGGAGGCTGGCGTTCTTAGGCGTATTCCTTTATAGGTGTGTTCTCGCAATGTTCTAGAAGGCTGACGTTCTTAGGGGTATTACTTTATAGGTGTGTTCTCACTGTAATTAGTACATCGCTCTGACGAGCTCTAATTAGGACGAAACTGGTCTGCGTTTCTAATTATGCTGAGAATACATCTACCCTTACAAACATTTACTTAAATTAGTTTATGTCATTTCTCCATTTCTCCTATTTTTGAGAAAAAAATTAAAAACTATTTTTTGGCACCCCCTTTAAGGGATTGTCTGTTCACAGGGGAGGGATATGGAAGACGCCCTTTGATTTTCAACAAAGAATTACCGCTTGAAGTTTTTTGCACTTATTTGTTTACGCCCTGTATAATAAAAGGTGTTTTATCAGGAGCTAATTGTTTTGAAATGGCTACCATTCTGCACAAGTATGGCATTGATGATAAAATTTGGGTATTGTAGAGCTACAGGAAAGTAATCGTGGAACGTTATATAGCACAACAATGAGTAGCCATCTTAAAAACGTATTTTGAAAATCATGGTTCATATGAAAATGTTTATTGAAAATTGCTTAGTCATTTCGGACAAAATCGTGTGCCTTCAATCAACTCAGTTAAAAACTTAATTAATAAATTTACAAAGAGTGGTTCGTTTTAAGACAAACTCCTAGGTGTACACATAGTGGTCACTCTGTCGATAATATCGCTGCCGTAAACCATTAAAAACATCAATTCGACTTCGTGCTGAATATCTCAGCGCCTTCTTTGCATCGATTGTTAAAAGACTAACCGCGTTCAAGATTATTTATATCTCGACGTTTCGACTTCCATTTTGTAGCCATTCTAAAGACTATGGAAAGTATGCCATGCCTTTCGCAGCTCGACTCTTTCGATTCCTAGGCCTCAGTTGGCCTACTCCCCAAATCTCAAAAATACTCTCCAAGTTCATAGTTTGTTCGGCAATTAATAATCTTTGGCTTCATCAGGCAATGAATCTAAATTAATTTTAAAAAAATGCTTTGAGCTCTTATACATAAGTGTCAAAACAATACGACCTATTAAAGTACTAGCCGACAGCTTGAATGGTTTGATAGTAAGAACTTATACCTTTGAAACTAGAAATCGTGGAGGCTTGGGCTCATTTAGCTTTTTTTACACTACTGTTAAACTAACTCTAACGAGGTTGTGTCATATTTTTGGGATTGGGAGAGATGTCCCAGTCAGGTGGCCCTCCTTGATTACCAGCCCTGACAAAGATGGATTTTGTCATATGGCGTTACGTGAAAGATAATGTTTATCAATTACCTCCAACAACTAAAAAGAAAATGAAAACCAGAATTCGACAAACATTCCGTAACATGAATGAGAAATGTTTAATATCTGTGAATACTTCATTTAAGAAACGATTGCAGCTGTGTAGTAATAATCGAGGTGGCAATTTTGAACAGCTTCTTTAATAGGTTAGATATGTTATTGTATTTTTCTGGTTTCATCTAATTGAGGTTCAGAAATAATTTCATGTAATTTGTTCCGATACTTTATTTCAAATTAGTTTCGGTTACGTTAGTGTTCGTTAAGTTAATATGGTTTTATGCTGCTTGCGTTGATAACTTTTTTTCGAAACATCGAGAAATACTTTGAAATACTGCGTTTGAAATAGTTCTATATCCCTACTGTTCAATGTCAGGATATTTTCTGGAAACAATGCAAGCAACTCAAAAACTAGTAGAGGTAAGTATATAAAACGCTGAATAAAATTGATAGAGACGCAAGCAAGCTATTAGAGAGGGATGATAAATATAGCGTGTCCCATTCAAAAAAAAAAAGAGAGAAACAATACGGTTCGCGTTTTAAGCCACCTGTATTTGACTTTCTAAATTAGAATAAAGAAACGACTCGGGAAGATGATAGACTACTAGTAGAAAGTATTTCAATAAGAATTAAAGGTGAATTTCATTTGTCTTATATCTAATACATGACGATTCAGGCAAAGAAATTACAAAAGCTTCAGAAATACCCTGTAAAATGTAATAAATCTCTATGTTAAGAAAATGTACAAAGTGAGGAGAATCTTAATTTTGAATAATATATAGGTGTTCCATAAAAAATACATGTTTGTGATACCAATCACTTATGGAACAGCTGTATTTGCGAAAATATTTTAAAATTATGCGCCTCCTAGCACCACACTATTTTCACATGAAAATAAATTCCTAAATATGTTTTATAAGGCAGATATCGGACTTTCCCGCACTACACCCTGTGAACATAGCATCCATTACAAATTTTGCACCATGATTTTCATGAGAACTACTGAGACTTTCTAAAAACCCTAAAACACATCGATTTCGTCTGCGAAGGAGACATTTTTTTAAGCCTAACAGAGTTTGTAGCATTCAACCGCTAGTGTGGCTGACTTTCACCTTAATTTGAATAGAGAAGGTAGATCGAGTGGCACTCTTTTAGATACCTCTTTTGAGTCTCTATTCAAAGCTGCAATTTTAAAATCTTCCCATTAGTTTTTTTAGGTATTCTTCCTTTAACTCGCGCTCAATTGAAAAGAAGAAATGAAAAAATTCTAAAATCATTACTTCTCTAAAAGCAAAATTTTCTTTATGAAAATTCGCTAAGACTGTTTTTTATATAAAACTGACCTTTATCATAATCAAGCGGCGTAGCAACTAAAATATTTTTACTATTTTACTAGGAAAGTACGGCAATTTTTTTAAACTCAAATGAATAGTCAGCCGTTTATGTACAACCGATGTTATTACCAATTTAAATCTCAGACCAACATTAATTTTAGCAAAGGTTACTTATCCCGTAAAATTGATAATGTGTGACTACTTAAGATGGAAAAAAACAATCTGCGCTTATATTTAAAACCAGCTCATTACAAAGCGTAGTCACCCATATGAATAGCTAATCTTGGCGCAGTCAGCGGGATATAATTCAGCGAGGTGTAACCCCCTGGTTCTATAACGTCCTATCCGGCAGGTCTGACAATGGAGGCGTGCACCATGGCAGGTCCAGCCAACCGGTCACACAATCACCTCTGATCACTGTTCGATAGCACACGATAGCCAAGTCATACCTGCAACTGACACCTCGACATACCCTGCTCTCTGCAATCAAATCCAATATCAGTAATAATTGAATGGAAATAGCTTTCATTTACTATTTCAATCAACGCCACACATAAACAGACTAGCGGCGAATACAGACTGCAGATTCACTATTAAATATGGTGCTGATGCTGAATCTGACACGCTGATGTTTAATACTTCAGATAATTGTGGGTGTGTATATAATTCTTCACGTATCGACTTGACTTGAAAAGAGCTTATTTCAGGAGACTAGTTTACTTAATCGCAAATAAGAATTTGCTGAAAGATTTTTATGGTTTTGAATGAAAAAATACAATGCCAAATGACAAACTATGTGTTAACCTGTAAAGATTACAATATTCTCTTTATTAGACAGTTATATTTCCAAATTTCATAGAATTTACAGGTTGACTCCCGCGAGAGTCGTAACGTGAAGCACAGCAAATTTGCCACAATGACCGTGAGTATCAAACAGTGATTATGAAATACCAACACATTTAACATACATTTAACATACCTTGAGAAGCAAGCTTCTCTTCTCAAATTAGTGCTGCGTTTATGCAGCACAAAATGCTTGGCTAGAAGCATTGTGAACTGCATTTTGCCAGAGTCTAAGTGCAGCGACAGTTGATTTTCGCGACCTGAAAATGTAGGTATTACTTTTATAGATAGCAAATGTGGGCTAGGATATAAGTATTACAATTTATATAATATATGATACATTTATTGAAAAACAAAACAACATGTATTTTGTACAAAAAAAATATTACTAATTTTGTAGTAAGAAACAAAACTCGATAGTTTCAGCTAAAAAAGAAAACCTAAACTAATTGTTGTACATCTATGAAGTTCAAAACAAACAAATCAAACGGGGAATCTTATTTAAGTTGATCTTTATTGAGTCTTTGATTGTGCATGTTTTCTGTGGGTTTTGTCAATTTTACGAAAAAATTTTCGTAGCCTACAACGCTCTGCGATTACTAGTGACTACATCTTTTATTAGATGCTGGACTGGACTTCTGGAGCTCTGGACTTCAATTGTAGCATGACAACGAATGTCCAACTTTGCAATTTGCAAAAAAAGGTTTTTCTTTGACTTTGGTCAATAGCCGAGTTCACCAGGCTCCAGCAACTAAGTTTAAGTGTTTATATGCTGACTACCAACAGATTTCAGCAGTTGGAGACTGATGAACGTACTGCTGACTTCAAGCACTATTTTGTGACGTTTGCCTGCTATTCTGCTTTGGCAACAGTTGAGTTCCAGCAGAAACTCAGCGCGACTGGTGCACGCATTGGTTGACACAACTATTAAACTGTTGGCACCTGGTGGGCTCGGCCATTATCTTTTTTTCATTGGTAGTCTTCTGATAAACAATAATAACATTCACAAAAGCACTCTACACCTCTTCCTAACAAAAAGCCGTAGTTCAGACAGGTACATATAAGTTTTGTGCTTGTCACTATGGGTTCTTGACAGCGATTGGCAAAGTGAGTAACTGTTCTGAAATCAGCACTGTTTTGTCCTCAAAGTACAAACATCACGTTCGTATCTCCATTTTTAGACCACCACACCTGTATTGATTTCAGCGGCAATAATTCCTCCATTTTGGAGCTTTGCATGTTACATACTTCGGATTGACCTTTCTTTTGATTCTGAAAGCTCCAAATAAATGGGTACTTTTTTTTTGTAATTGGTGAGGACATGCTTGTTTAAATTACCTATGTATATTGTGCGTTTTTGTCTAGCAAGTTATTGGTCATTTCAAGATCCACTTTTTCGAAAGACAACTTGTTTGGTGTTTTATCCTTTCCACAATGAACTTGAAAATTGTATGTGCATCCTTTTTCAATATACAATTTGCAAAGCGCTATGCCAAATATATGCCTTTTATTTGCAATGCACTGGCAAAAGGTCAACCGTCCCCTTAAGGATACAAGGGTATCATTTTACAGACATGCTCTTTTGGGATGACAGGTTTCTAAAAAAATGCTAACTAATAGATTTAGCAAAGGAGCAATTTTCTATAGATTGTCTTCTGTCACACTTCGTTGTTATAAAATGCAATGATCTGAGCAGAAGTTGGATTAGATTTTGAGGCATCGAATCATTTATTTTGTTGCTGTATAAATTACTTTTGCCTAAATATGACTCAATCGAAGGATATTGACATAGACCCGTCCAAATCAAGATTCCAACAACACTTTCTATTCCTTTCTGATCTGTATCGTACCGTTGGTGAAACCTAACATTTGAGTGGTGTTGTAGAAGCTTTAGAGGAAGCTGTATACCTGTTTGGCTCTGTGATAAGTAATTCCAATACTGCATTGGCTAAAAATAATTTGAAAATTCAATAGAGACCTTTATCAAAATATTTAGCATGTTTCTGATTTCACACCAGCATTTTTTTCCAAAAATTAATGCGATTTCAAATTTTTTTTCCACTTACTGGTCTTCAAGATAATTCGCCAACCTTGTCACACTCATCGTTCTCGCTATCCTTGCAGTAACTTTCTTGTAAATTTCTTAGAGTAACGTCGTTTATAGTGTCCAGTCAGGTGCCTTTTTGATGGAGCAGAAGTACTTCGCTAGTTTGATTTTTTGCGAACTTCTTCCTGTGTATCAGAAGATTACTCATTAGAAATATTAGATATAAATTCATCACCCGAATCTTCAAACGGATTATCGTCTTCGTCTGATACATTCCTGCCATAGGTGCCGCAGTCTCTCTTGGTGTTTTTCATACAATCTCATTTGTTATAACTATCACCGATAACAAAAAACGAATAATAAAGATCTGAGGCGCGCTTGTGCGTAAAACCAATTACCAGAATTTTTTAGCACTACAGTTTAAGCCGATGTAGTTGCCTTTAGACAATCAAATAAAAGATCTGAATTTGCCAGAAAAATTTTTAACTACCATAATTAGAATGAAATTTAACCAAGGTAGATATAAATCTCATTTGCATCGAGCTGGCATGGAGGACTCACTTTATTGCAACTGCGATGGAACTTTTATCTGCGACTTGGCCTAACTAGTATTTTCATGTTACCGATTCAACACGCAACAAACTGACCTTATAAATTCATTAACAACAACAGTAAACATCAAATTTCCGGCAAATGTAACATTTCAAGATAAAAATGTATTCTTATTGTTGTATAGATTCTTTTTATAATAGAACAGCATTTATGTATATAGTTATAACAAATCTGTTAATAAGATTAAGAGTCCTATTGTCTCTTCTTTATGTGAATCCTTCCTTTCGAGGTCTAGTCTGTGTGTCTATGATGCATTTATGGGCCCCTAGGCGTTAAAGTGTCCCTGTATCCCTATATCAATTTGAAAAAAGCAAAAAAGCAAAAAAATCGGAAAGAAAAAAAAAACAAAAAAAGGACAAAAACCAAAAAAAAAAACAGAATAAAAATTACTCAATATATATATATATATATATATATATATATATATATATATATATATATATATACAGATTTAATCTAAGAAAAAGATTAAATAGTTTTAAAATGTATACATGTATGTGTGTATATGTATACGTATTTATGTGTGAATATGTGTAGATATATAGATTATGTTTACGCTATTAAACAATAATAATTAGGATGAAAAAACTTTAAAATTTAAACGAGAAATTAAAAAAAATCCTGTGGCTAATGAAAGTACAGTCGAAGCCATACCACCTTTTGACCAACACCACCACCGATGTAGTTCTGACATCGCAATCATGGTTGCTTGTTTTGTGAAAATGTGGTTTCCCGTTGCTTTCTGCATAGAAGGGTAAAAAGCACACAGTGTTCCTAGGAGGCCACCCTTTCAAGATCTAATCATGCTTAACGTAGGTTAGTTCCGATCATTGTACCGATGTATTTAACACGGTATCGTCGTTGCCACATCATTAATCAATACCCAAGTAAAATTTTGCTAAAAAGCAGTAATCCTTTTATTTGGCTATTTCATAAAATAAGTTTACTTTTTTTAGTTCTAAAGTTCAATAAATACATCCTAATTGGAGAGAGTCTTACAATAGCGATTTTTCGTCAGTGACAAACTCTCTTTTATTTTAGTATTGTATTTTGTTTGTTTAAGGTCGGTCTATTTTAGCGACGATAGCCTGCCACCGACGCCAGGGGGCAGTTTCGCCTCACTATCCTGAATATTTAGCCGAAGTGATGTCCTTCTGTGAGGAGTGTAGGGATCTTTAAGGTGCCCAACATCACATGGGAAACCTCACCGATAGTTTAACGCTGAAGGGTGAAACGTGCAGACATTCAACTTGCCTAAACACAACGACGCAACTTCGGTTGATCTTAATTTACACTATGTACTGAAAAATAATTTGAAGTTTCTACTAGGAATTGAACCCGGGGCCCTGAGTCTAGAGGCACACGTTCTTGCCTCTGCGCGACCGAGTCTGCAACTCTCTTTTATTAAGATTGTTATTAAAGTGAAGGAGCTGGATATTCGAATTTTAATACTGCGACATCTAAGGCCTATTGTGACAATTCCACGTAAAACTCAATTCAAACACACACACATATATAGAAGGTAGTTCCAATTCGAGCCTCACCATTGGGTTCTTGTAAACCGTAAGAGATACGAGGATGGCTAAATTGGGGCCAAGTAGCGCGTTTTGATGCTGCTCAATTACCTGAAAGAAAATTTGAGGTGAGATTTTTAGTTTTTGAATTATTCTAAAAAAACGCAATTTTTTATTTTAGTTTTTTTGTTTTCAAGCTAATACCAAAAAAACTAGACTTTTTTAACTATGATCTTGCTAGGACACTTTTTTATGGGCAATCTAAATTTGTCATCATATTTTCCAAGGCGTTCTTGATGCAAGGGTTCAATACTTAACTTTGATTTTTTTAGGGGGACATGTTGGCTTTTGCATCTTTAAAAGGTGTTTTTTTCTGATCACAATGATATATCACACGATACGATCACATCTTACCTGCTATAAAAAAGTGAAAAAAATCGCTTTTGCTAAGAGTGCTTTAGAACGGACGCTAATACATTTGTTTAACCATCTTAATATTGACAGTTGAGCGAAACTCTGATGTTTTTAGTATTTCTGTACATTGTCTCTGTGGCATTTATTAAAAAATCATGAGTTTCACAAATAGAAAAGAGAGTCATAATAAAAATATATTACCAACATAATAGAAACGCTAGAGTTGCTAGTAAAAACTATTTAAATGAATATCCGAAATAGCGGCAACCACATTTTTTTTTATTTTAATCAGCCCGATTGTAGTACTAGTTTCTCGTCAACGGCGCTTATTCTACTGCCATACTTGTTTTTGGGTTTTCCAATTGAACCATATTCTTTTATATTACGATATGGTCCGTTAAAATAAAAATAGTGTGGTTGCCGCCTTTCCGGATATTCATTTAATAGTTTTCACTAGTGACTAGCGTTTCTGTTATTTAGGTAATGCATTTTTATCATGTTTCTCTTTTCCTTAATTATAAAGCTCAGGATTTTTAAATAAATGCCACAGACACAATGTACAAAAATGCTATAAACATCAAAGTTTGGTTAAACTGTCAATATCTATATCGTTAAACTAATTAATGGCGTCCCTTCCAAAGCACTCTTCCCAGAAACGATTTTTTTTTATTTTTGATAGCAGGTAAGATGTGTTCGGATCGTGTGATATATCATTGTATTAAGAGAAAAAGACTTTTTAATAATGCAAAAATCCAATATGGCGCCCATAAGAAAAATCAAAGTTAAGTATGTATTGGTAGGTGGTAGTGGACTTTTCCTTTACATGATAGTAAAGGATTTTTTCACGCCCGATGAGGTACCACCCCTTACATCGAGGGGCTGGTGAAGTCCCAACCGACGTTTCGGTTCTGGTGTATGAGTCGGTTTCCCTTATAAGCAAAAATGATGATGGCTCCTCCTTGTACCAAAGATTACGGAGATAAAGTACCTCTCCATTCGGATCTCAGGGAAAGGGTGTGCAGTGGGCGCCAGCATCAAGATTTAACATATCCTTCTCGAATATATGTGGCCTAAATTCTAACCTGAACTCCGTCCACCATTTCCTTCAGACTAATAGGCCCCAACTCATATTTCTCACCGAAACTCTCTCTCAGGGCTGCAACGAAATTCATATATTTCATTTACCGGTCAACTTCTGACAACAACTTTGTCCAGCTTTTTGACTACCTTTCTAAAAAAAAACCGACCATCTGATTTCTGAATATTCTTCCTCCGAGGTCACTATTCTTGGTGACTTCAATGTCCATAATAAGGAATGGCTAGGATATTCAAAAACCGATCCACAAGGGAGAACAGCAGAGTCCTTCGCAGTCAGCAATTCTCTAGCCAATGTGGTTCAGAAACCTACTTAGTTTCCTTGCATCCCAATACACCGCTCAAATCCCTTCTTACTACAAAACCTGAATGCTATAAGACATCAGTCACTGCCCCCCTTGGTGGCTCAGATCACAGCATGATCACTGCTTCCTGCGCAATGCAACCCGAGGTCACACAGTCGTTACATCCACGTATCGTTTGGCACTACAACTCCGCGAAATGGGACGAAATGCGGGATTACTTTTCCTCATTTCCATGGGCGTCTGTCTGCTTCTGTCATCCTGGCCCCTCTGATATCCGACAAAACGTCACCGACATCATCCAAGCTGGCATGGAATTATTTATTCCACGTACAAAGGAAACCTCTTCAGCCACTCTAAAGCCCTGGTTCTCACAATCCTGTGCTAAGGCCAGACTTGAAAAAGTCAAAGCACAAAAAACGCTTCTACATAATCCCAGTGAAGAAAACCGTCCAGCATTTAATGACGCAAGAAACCGCTATGTCCTCATTATTTCTGAGGCAAAAAAACTCGTTTAATAACCACATAAAAAACAAAGTCCTCTCAAGCTCCAACTGCAGCAAACCCTTCTGGACTCTTGCTAAATCTATTAGGAATAATTTCTGCAATAGCTCGTTCCCACCTGTTGTTTCAGGGTATGAAATTGTTTCTACCGCCCTGGGCAAGGCTGAAATTTTTGCCTCGTTGTTCGCCGGCAATTATACTCTCAACCCACCTCCAAATGTTCAACCACCAACAGTCCCCAATGTCGCGCATAAAATGACTGATATCATTTTCAAAACTAAAAAGGTACGAAAGATGCCCTCTTCTCTTAATAGCAGGAAAGCATCTGGCCTTGACGAGATCCTCACAATTGTTCTCAAAAAATGCGCACCAGAACTTGATCCTGTCCTGACTAGTCCGTTTCAGACATCTTACAATATAGGCATATTCGCTAGTAACTGGAAAACTGCTCGAGTACAACCCGTCCCCAAGAAAGGATCCAAAGCGCTTCCTGGCAACTATATGCCTATTTCTCTCTTTTCTAACGTCTCTAAAGTGGTGGAAAAGTATATAAACACCGAATAACTAAAATTTCTTGAAAAACACAGTCTAATCCACGACAGGCAGTATGGTTTCCGTCAGCGCAGATCAACTGCCGACCTCTTTTCCTTTGTCACCCATTCTTGGAACAAGTCTGTGGAACTACACGGTGAATCGCAGATTGTCGCTCTAGACGTATCCAAAGCATTCGACCAGGTCTGGCACGCAGCGCTGCTCAATAAACTTCCGGCCTATGGTCTACCACCAAAACTATGTACCTGGACAGCAAATTTCCTCTCCAACTGGAGCATTTCTGTTGTCCTGGATGGCCATTCATCTAAAATGTATCCAAGTAATGCAGGAGTCCCTCAAGGTTCAGCTTTAGCTCCTACTTTGTTTCTTCTCAACATCAATGACCTACTCTCTAGCACATCGAACCCAGTTCACAGTTGCGCGGATGACAGCCCCTCCACTCAAATATACAATATCCTAAGCCTGTCTCTTTAGCCCAAATAGATGAGGATTGCAGACTCATGGAGGGTTCTGTCTCTGTGGATCTCCAAAAAATATTATACTGGGGAAGTAGAAATATTGTACAATTCAACTCCACCAAATCTGTCTTGCTTTCTATCTCATAAGAGATACACCAGCACTAGACCCATCACATGAACAACCAAGTTATTCAAAGTAATGAGTCCTTTTCACTTGTTGGCATTTCTGTGGATCGAAATCTCAATTGGCACCCACATGTCACATCAATTGCAAAAGCGGCTGCTAAGAAATTAGGTTTCCTCTTCCGGGCTCGCAAATACTTTTCACCAGCTAATCTCTATACCTTATATACTTCACAAATAAGGCCAAACCTCGAATATTGCTCCCACATCTGGGGTGCCGCTGCCTCTTCTACACTCGTTATCCTGGTCTCCATTCAGAAGAAAGCTATACGTCTCATCGCTGACCTTACCCTCACCCAAAGGCTGCCATCTCTTGCCCACCGACGTGCCGTTGGTGACCTCTCTCTCTCTCTCTTTTATAGATATCTGCAGGGGCACTGCTCAGAGGAGCTTTCTTCCATAGTTTCCCCATCTGCTGCCCCAACAGATCTACTAGGGGAACAGAGCGAATGCACCCTTTTACTCTACATAGAATATCTTGTTATGCCCGCTCTTTTGTCCCGAGGACTTCCAACTTGTGGAATACCTTGCCGGCACCTCTTTTTCCTTCTCCTCCGAATCTCCAAACCTTCAAGTCCAGAATTAACAAGTTGCCTCTTTCCTCCTTGTCGACACCCACGGTACGATAGTATTTAGGCTGTGAGCCCTCGTGGTGTGTTGTTGAAATAAAATAAAAAGATCTCTTGCATCAAGAACGCCTTTGAAAATATGATAACATATTTAGATTACCCATAAAAAGGGTTCTAATGCTATAGTTAGAAAAGTCTAGTTCTTTCGGCATTCGCTTGAAAACGAAAAAAACAAAAAGTGAAAATTTTCGGTTTTTTCGAATAATTAAAAAACTAAAAACGTCACTTTTCTTTCAGATAATTGACCAGCATAGAAACACGCAACTTTGCCCCAATTTAACCATCCTCGTATCTCTTACGGTTTAGAAGATCCCAATAATGAGGCTCTTATTTAAACTATATATATATATATATATATATATATATATATATATATATATATATATATATATATATATATATATATATATATATATAAACTCAAACGGATCTTGGATATGGGTTCTAGGGTTCCTAATTCGCGCTCATTTCAAAAGAATTCGAAAGTCTCACCATGGTTACTTCTCTATTAGTGAATTTTCTTAATGATAATTCACTAAAATTCCCTCAAACAAAACATTAAGATGTCGTTGCTGTTCCAACCATTGAACAGACTTCTGTCATTCCTCCGATTTCCCTTTCCTGGTTCAACTCTAATATTTTAGCGTTACAGAGTGAGAGTCTGTGTTTTATGTAACATCGATTGCAGATCTCAATAATTTCCGAAATAAATTATGACACCTTATATTTTGTGTCGTCGGTTATCAGAAGCAGCAGGGTAGGATATGTTAGGAATAGAATGTTTTTAATCACGTCAATTATCGTTAATGGGGTTCAGTGGTGTAGACCAAAGAAGGCAAGGCAAGTCAGGGCAAAGGGATGATCTGGCAGTGATGTCATAGGCACCCTGCACAGCTGGCATGTACTATAACACCCCTCTGCCCCTGAATATGCCAATACCAGTTGTAAGGCCTACGTTCTCCCCTTTAGTCCATGTATAATATGTATTAGTGTGCGAGTGTGCATGTGTGTGTGCTTTTCGTTTTCTTCTCTCAGTGTGTCAATTACACTTGTTCTATTACATATCTCACAGCTGAAGCATGCTATTCCGCCCACACGATTTTTAGCGCCTTATAGAATGAGATATAGGAAAACTCATTAAGAGCGCGTGGTAACCTACACCGTGACTCACATAAGATTTTACTTCTATTACTTTTAGCGAATTTTAGTAGAGAACATTCGCTAATGAGATCCTTACTTTTGAATGATGAAAAAATTCTTGGAATGAGCACGAATTGTGCCCCTTAAATCCTATATCCGGGGTCAGTGTCCATTATTACTAAACCGTTGCACTTGATAAAAAATTTCTCTAACGAACTTATAACGTGTAATCTTTGCTACAACACAAAATTATTTTTAAGTATACAGTGTACAAAAAAAGAGTAGTACGAAAAATTATGTTTTTCTTAAATGGAATACTATAGTTTTTTATGTGGTAGATGAAGCTTCTGTAGATTCTATATTCAACTAAAAAATTGTAAGATTGTCAAATGCAGTGTTACCAAGTTATTAGTTTTTCTTAAAAAATTTAGTCAACATACTTTCTTCAGACTAATATATCTTTGCCACTGTTCGTTAGTTACCCTGAAAAATGTACGTGCAATCTAATATGGGCCTAGTTCATCCTGAACTGTCTTTAGATTTGGATTCGTTCATACAGGGTGTTCAAAATTTCTCTTCAAACATCCCTACATTCACCTTCATTTTAATTGAATTTCTGTTTGCCGTATCTATCTCAACCTACTTCTGAGATATTAAGCTTGTTCCAAAAATTTACACAGAAAATGAGAAAAATCACAGGCGGCACGGCACAAGGAATCGAAGCAATTGCTACTCGTTGACATGACAATGTAACTAATTATTTGTATAATCTTGTGACATTTGGTGACATCTTGTGCATATTATCTTTTCTAATAAGGGGTATTTTGTAACAAAAATGAAGTATACGATTCAGCAGTCAATTGAAATTATTTATATGTAACTAATTATTTGTATAATCTTGTGACATTTGGCGACGTATTGTGCATATTCTCTTTTTTAATAAGGATTATTTTGTAATAAAAATGAAGTACACGTTTGAAGAATTAAATGCAATGATCTATGTCCTTCGAGAATGCTTAAAGAATGGTCTTCTGGCATGCAGAGTGTACGCTGAGAGATTTCCTGAAAGAAGGCATCCAGGTGCAAGATCATTTCAAAGACTAAAGAATAGATTTGACCGGACGGGGACAGCTAAGTACGAGAAGCATGAACGAATGAAGCCAGTGCTAAACGAAGAGAATGAATTTAATGTTGTCGCATCTGTTGTTGAAGACCCACATAGAAGTACAGCGGAGATAAGTGATATGTTGATCTTAGGTCAAACTTCTGTGAAAAGAATGTTAAGTAAGAATAGGTTCCATCCATATCGTGTGCAACTCACTCAAATACTTAATAGACAAGACTTCGAAAATAGGATACATTTATGTAATTGGGGTCTTGCTCGAATTGGAGAAGAGGAATGATTTTGGAATAATGTATTATTCGCCGATGAGGCGACATTCCAAAACAGTGGTCTTGTAAACAGGCATGTACACTTCTACGTTGATGCCAATCCACATTTTGTGAGAACTGTTGACCAGCAACACAGGTGGAGTGTAAATGTATGGGGAGGAATAATTAGAGACCACATAATAGGGCCGCATTTTTTTGATGGACACCTCAATGGAAATATTTTTCAACATTTTTTAGACGAAGATCTTGATAATCTGCTGGAAAATATACCATTACATCTGTTAAGAAGGATGTGGTTCCAGTTAGATGGGGCGCCTGCACATTTCAGCACTGGAGTCCGAAATACGCTGGATGCAAAATTTCCAGGCCATTGGATCGGGAGTGGAGGACCTATTCCGTGGCCTCCAAAGTCACCAGATCTAACGAAACTCGATTTTTTCTTTTGGGGATACAATAAAGATGTGGTCTACAAAACACCCCCCACAACGGCAGCAAACATGCGGGAAAGAATAAGATAAGCATTTGATATAGTTACTCCCTTGATGTTACGAATTGTAAATAAATCTTTAACAGGCAGGTTCAATATGTGTCTACAACAAAATAGTACAGTGTTTGAACATTTGATGAAGTAGTTATTGTGTTTTTGTTAATTACCTAATTTATGTTACGTTTAATAGTCTTTTATTCTAAATGATTTTATCATTATTTCAGTAAATATTATATAAATTTGCGATACAAAAAGAAATAACATTATTATGTCAACGAGTAGCAACTGCTTCGATTCCTTGTGCCGTGCCGCCTGTGATTTCTCTTATGTTCTGTGTAATTTTTTGGAAAAAGCTTAATATCTCAAAAGTAGGTTGAGATAGATACGACAAATATGGTATTTTCTGAATGAGCACAGTTTAATCTTTTTAACGGCAAAATAATATACAGGCTGTTGCATTTAAGAAATTCAATTGAAATGATGGTGAATGAAGGGATGCTTGAAGATAAATTTTGAACGTTGTGTATGAACGAATCCAAATGTAAAGAGAGTTCAGGATAAACTAGGCCAATATTAGATTGCACGTAAAATTTTCAGGGCCACTAACGAACAGTGGCACAGATATAACAGTTTGAAGAAAGTATATGTTTGAGTAAATTTTTAAAGGAAAATTAATAACTCGGCAACACTGCATTTGACAATCTTACAAATTTTTAGTTGAATATAGAACCTACAGGGGCTTCATTTACCACATAAAAAACTATAGTATTCCATTTAAGAAAAACATAATTTTTAGTATTACTCTTTTTTTTTGTACACCCTGTATACTTAAAAATAATTTTGGGTCTAAGCAAAGATCACACGATGTAAGTTTCATTGAGATTTTTTTTCAAGTATAACGGTTTAGTAACTATGGACCGACGCGCGCTTATTGGACAATCCTGTATATACTTACATTTAAAACTCCAATCACCATTTTCTTCAAAACTAAATGAGACTTTTGAAAATTGTTTAAGGTATTAGATTAAGGGCGCGAAAGGCTTAAATCTTGCAGAAAAATGTATTTTTATTATCATACATGTAGATGGCGCTGCTTTGCAAATAAACTTTTCGATCCTGAGATGATTGGAATAGTTTGCGTTTAACAGAGAATTGAATTCCGAATAAATTTATTTTTATTTATAATTTTCATAAAACCAACTGTTCTTTTGATATTTGAGGTTAAGTATAGCATTGCTTACAAGAACCTTCTAAATGTTTTTAATACAAGTACTGAACACTAGGTTCGTTGGACTATTTTATATAATTAAATGAATACTACTAAACCACTGTAGTTATGTTACTGTACAACTTCCGGTTTAGCCGGAAATTACTTTTTTTATTTAAATAAGACCGACTATATTTTGTTTTACAGTAAGAAAGATCATACATTTTTAGGCAATTTTTCATATACAATCATATGTGTAAAATTGAAATTGGATGTATATAATACAAAAATACTGCATGTATGATGGAAGGTAAAAGTGGGTCACATTAGAAGATATTAGAAGCCTGTGACGAATGACGTTTCCATAATATTCACCTTTATAGATATAAATTCAATAGATAGTAGGTTTCAAAAATTGATAAATTTTTATATTTTAACGCAGTTCCTTAAATAAAAAATTCAGATAAATAATGAAAAACAATCAAAGCAAATTAGAAAAATATTTGTAAGTCTTTGCACAAACTTTAGGAATCAGGACAGTTTTAAGAAACCATAAGTTCGAGGAAAAACTGTTAGATCTGATCAAAACGTAACACATGTATTGCAGATTATTAATAGTGATCACACATTTCTAAAACAATTACAAATTCCGTCAAAAGTTTCCATTAAGTCTTGCCAAAGGATTTCGAAGAGAAATAACTATTTTAATTATAAAGCTTATCTTCTCCATCATTTAAGTTCTGGCGATGAGGAGCGCCGGCTTCGTTTCGTAGCTCACTTATCAGTTCTTTATTAGGAGAATAATAACTTGTTCAATAATATTTTATGAAGTGACGAAAGTAGATTCCATAAAAATGGCGTAATTATTAGGAATAACTGCCGATACTGGGGTAATAATAATCACAGATGGATGCGACAAAATAAAAATCAAACCGTTTTTGGAGTCAAGGTTTGGTGTAAAATTTTGAATGGTCACATAATGAGCCCATAGCTTTATGAAGGTGCTTCAACTGGTAATTGATTGTTATTTTTGTAATCTTCTAAAAAAAGAACTTGCAGCTTTGATTAATCATGTTTCCTTAGACTAAATGTTAAACTATTTATGGATACAACAGGATGAGTCACCTCCACATAATACCATCACGGTACAAACCTATTTACACTGGAGATTTTCTGGAAGGTAGTTGGGTATTAATGAAGTTATCAGGTGAACAGTTCAGTCTCCTGACCTAACAGTAACGGATTTTAGTGAATTTTCTTAATGAAAATTCACTAATAGAGAGTTATCGATGGTCAGACTTTCAGAAAATGTGTTCAAACGAGCACGAAGTAGGGCCTCTGGAACCCATTTCCATGGTCAGATAAAATGTTTATATATATATATATATATATATATATATATATATATATATATATATATATATATATATATATATTTGTGTCTATGCGGAAGTAGCTGGACATTTCAGCCATAAAAATTGATATGTCCAAAAGGAAGTAGCTGGACCTAACCTCACAGTGTTGCCGCACTTTTTAGTAGGATATATAAAAGTTTTCTGGTTAGTTTTATGTTGTAGGCTTAAACAGGTAGCATTACGGTTTTAAGGTCTGCGTGCTAGTATACAAAGATGATATGTTTTAATTAATACATTATTTATTCTCTTTACCTTGACAGTTTTACAGTGAAGCACTTCGTGAATAATATTAAAATTATAAAAAGTGACTACAAATTATTTTTAAATTATTTGCCTACATAAATTATCACACCGGTGTGGTAAAGCAGAAAAATGATAAAAGACAAATTTTGTGTTGTAATTTTTTACGAGTTATTTTAAATTAAATAAATTGTGTATAAAAATGTATTTATGACAGTCTTGTCTAAAAACACACGTGTTTTATCTCAAAATATAATAAATTGAGTTCCTAGAAACCAACATTATTGTAATTAGTTATCTGGATCTGAATACATTGCTTGTGATCTGTTTTCATAATGAAAGTAACACAATTCAAACTCTTAACAAAACTATGATGACCAAAGCTTTTGCATAAGTTACATATGAAACACAATTCTTGTGTTATGGTTTGAATTGAACGTGAGAAATCAGTGAAAATAGTTGTAAATAAATAGGAAATGCAGAAAAAGTGGAGAACTCAGGAATTTAGTAGAAGAAAATTTGTACAAAGTAGGCAAATTTGTAAAATGTAATATAAATAGTCATTGATGTATTTTTATGTTATTTTATTTTAATATAGCTAAAAAGAAATATTTATCATATTGTCTGTCTTTTTTCGCGCTACTAGAAATGTAAGGTTTTAGAGACTGGGAGTTCGTTTGTTTAACATTGGACAATTTTCAATCAGAAGTTCACATTCAGCTATCGAGTGGTTGCTTCCGTCCTTTAAATGTCTTCTAATGGTCTCCTTAACTGCTTCTCTTTGAGGAGAACTCCATCTTGGTCGTGCTGCTGTGAAACAATAATCATAGAAATTAGCTTTGTACAATGGGTGAAGATTGGAACCTGTGATGAGCACTGATAAGTACAATTTGGAGAACCCAATTCATCACAATACAGTTTTTTGACCCGACGATCGTTTCGCTAACAAAGTTAGCGTCATTAAGGGGATGAATAAAAGAAACAAATTTCAAAAATTAAAAAATTACTTTAAGGAAGACGCAGAAATTGAAGACATTATTCCTTTACCTAGAGGAAAACAGTAGCATATTGTTTATGCTAAGCTTATAGTAAGAAGTGCAACAGTGATAGAGTGTATACTGCGGAAGCTACTTTTAACGGGTGTTTCATAATCATTGTTTATTGTTAACTGTAAATACTTGATATTTAAATTTCCTTACAGGTTAACGAAAATGCAACAAACAAAAGGCTTTTCCTTTGCCTAAAGAATAACCATGTTATTTGTTATATTTTCTAAATTTTATCGAAATATTGATCTATTGATGTAATTGTTTTCAATTTTTGGTCATTTTGAATGTTTTACCTTAGAATATAAATTTTTGCAAATTAAATTTTATGCACCCCATAAAGTCCCAACTAACAGGGGAGGAGTCATCCGACATGATAATATGTATTTTATAATACAAAATGCAACGATGACACTTCCCACACATTACATTATAGTCTCGGCTCCTATAATGCCTTTTTGTAGGGTGTCTTGGTTATAAATATATGTACTTACATTATTTAACTGTTATAGTAGCCTCATAATAAACGTTTAGTTAAGGCACATCGTCTAGTGGGCAGTATCCAACCCTCTTGCTCCATAATTGCTTAAGAAACCTTTCAAGAAAATTTGTATATAAAATGTTTTCTAACCACAAGGTCATTTGATTAATGAGTACACCAACAAAACATATTGTAGGCTCTGTCTAAAGAAAGCACTGGTAATTGAAAACTTACAACTATTTAGTCTGCCTAAGAAATGAAACTTGTTTTAAAAATTTTCTGCCAAAGTTTATTCTCAAAAAATATTCCGACCGAAATTTATAAATCGACATGATGTCTAAATTAATAAGTCAGTCAAACTGATCCTGAACTATTTTCAGTAATTATAGTAGATGTTGGGGCGTAACGTACTTAAAGGGTTATTATTACTATTTTTCAATTTTTCAACAACACACCACGAGGGCTTACAGCCTAAATACTATTGTGCCGTGGGTGTCGAGAAGGAGTAAAGAGGCAACTTGTTAATTCTGGACTTGAAGGTTTGGAGATTCTGAGGAGAAGGAAAAACATGTGCCGTCAAGGAATTCCACAACTTGGAAGGCCTCGGGACATAACAAGATGTTCTATGTCTGGTGACCTGGACAGTAAAACGGTGCATTCGCTCTGTTCTTGGTAGATCTGTTGGGGGCAACAGGTGGAGGAACTATGGAAGAAAGCTCATCTGAGTAGTGCCCGTGCAGATAGCTATAAAAGAGAACGAGGTCACCAACGGCACGTCGGTGGGCAAGGGATGGCAGCCTTTGGGTAGTGGTAGTGTCACCGATGAGACGTATAGCTCTCTTCTGAATGGAGTCCAGAATAGCGAGTGTAAAAGCGGCAGCGGCACCCCAGATGTGGGAGCAGTATTCGAGGTTTGGCCTTATTTGTAAAGTATATAAGGTATAGAGATTATCTGGTGAAAAGTATTTGCGAGCCCGGACGAGGAAACCTAATTTCTTAGCAGCCACTTCTGCAATTGATGTGACATGTTGGTGCCAATTGAGATTTCGATCCACAGATATGCCAACAAGTGTAAAGGTCTCATTACTTTGAATAACTTGGTTGTTCATTGTGATGGGTCTAGGGCTGGTGCATCTCTTATGAGATAGAAAGGAAGACTGAGATTTGGTGGAGTTGAATTGTACAAGATTTTTACTTCCCTGGTATAATATTTTTTGAAGATCCACAGGGGCAGAACCCTCCATGAGTCTGCGTTCCTTATCTAATTGAGCTAAATAGACAGGCTTTGAATATTGTATATTTGAGAGGAGGGTGCTGTCGTCCGCGTAACTGTGAACTGGGTTAGATGTGCTAGAGAGGAGGTCATTGATGTGGAGAAGAAACAAAATAGGGGCTCAAGCTGAACCTCGAGGGACTTCTGCATTAATTGGATACAGTTTAGGGGAATGGCCATCCACGACAACAGAAATGCTCCGGTTGGAGAGGAAATTTGCTGTCCAGCTACAGAGTTTTGGTGGTAGGCCATAGACCAGAGGTTTATTAAGCAGCGCTGCGTGCCAAACCTGGTCGAATGCTTTGGATATGTCTAGAGCGACAATCTGGCATTCACCGTGTAGTTTCATAGACTTGTTCCAAGAATGGGTGACAAAGGAAAGGAGGTCGGCAGTTGATCTGCGCTGACGGAATACATACTGCCTGTCGTGGATTAGACTGTGTTTTTCAAGAAATTTTAGTAATTCGGTGTTTATATACTTTTCCATCACTTTAGAGACGACTGAAAGAAGAGAAATGGGCCTGTAGTTGCTAGGAAGCGCTTTGGATCCTTTCTTGGGGACGAGTTGTACTCGAGCAGCTTTCCAGTTACTAGGGAATATGCGTCTATTGTAAGATGTCTAAAACAGACAGGTCACGACAGGAGCAAGTTCTGGTGCGTATCTTTTGAGAACAATTGCTGGGATCTCGTCAAGGCCAGAGGCTTTCCTGGTGTTAAGAGAAGAGAGCATCTTTCGTACCTTTTTTTGTTTTGTAATATAGTATTTTGAATTAAAATTAATCCAACTCCTGCTTTTTTTTAGAAGATAACACAAAAACTTAATTCGAAAATAGGACAAGGTGTATAATGACTGTTGTTTTATAAACTTACGAGATCTACTTTTAGTGTTATAGAGTTATATATTTTAGATAATTGTATCCAATTGTTGCAAAAGATATTTTACAATTATTATCAAAAATCCTGAGTGATCCAGTGGTAGGAAAGTATGCCGCTGGATCCAAGGGTACTGGGTTCGATTTCCAGGGTTCCCCATTCATTTTTTCAGCCCCTACTGTAAAATTATCATTTAGTTGGAGCAGGTTGATTTTCTGCAGGTTCCGATTCACTGAGGAGTCGTGAAGTCGTTAGTCCCGTGTACCGTGAGAGGTTGGGCACGATAAATATCCCTACCCTCCTTATAGAAAAAACGGGGTTCGGGTAGATTTAAAGGAAAGTGCGTTGAAAGTGCTCCCTGTCGTCGGTGATTGGCCATAGTCGCAGAAATACGTCGCCGTTGAGGAAAAGACAAAAAAAAAAACAATTATCAGCATTATTACTGCCATATTACACAAGGCATGTTGGTAACTTAGAATACATTCAGTTAATCAAATACACCTTTTTCAAATGCGCGAACACGTCAATTAGTGGTTTTTAAGCTGTGATCTTTCTTTAATAATATGAATTTGTCCCAAATTTGAGATATGACGTCGATAATTTGTTTAACCGACAATCCTACTGTTTTGTTGGCTATTTCTAAAGTACATGTCAAGTTATGCTAAACCACCAAGTTTATATTTTTATATAAATAAAAATTTAAAATCTGCTGTTTTTTTCAAATTAATGTGTAGGTTAAACCTATTTAACAAAAACAAACTAGGGTAGGATTTGAAAAAATATCGATGAGGTAATACCTTAAATTTGGCACACATTGTATGATATTTATTTTATTTTTTTGAAAAGACCGCATCATAAAATGTCTATCGACATGTCTGCGAATTATTGGAAAAAGATAGCTGTATCTGATTAACTGAATTTATTCCATGTTTTAAACTCGCGCTATATGTATATAGCTGTCAAAAAATTATACTGGAAGGTTTAGGCAAACAATGTACATATTTTTTATTATAAATAAAAAGTCGTAGGGGTAGAAATAGTAGCATTGGTAAGTAAATAACTTAAAAGCTTTATTTCCTGGAAAGCCGCTGCATTTTAAGATTCACATAGTTGCATTTGCATCATGTTCGATGCAGCAGAGATAAGGTATGTTTGCTGAATATAACTGGGATAAAGTTTGCGTGAAGTTATCCATAAATTCCGAGCCATAGATTTACACGTAGGGTCAGCAGAAAGCGGGATGGATCGTCGTGATCACAATATCAGTGAAGCAGATTCAACGTAGTAAATTTATGGCTAGCCATAGATGCCAGCCATATATTGCTATATGCTACTACACCTTACCGAAGAAAAAAGAATTTGTCTTAAGTGTTTTGCAATAACATAATAACACTAAACCAATCGTTTATTATTAACATAGTCATAGAGGAAAACTAAATTTTAGTATGTATTATTTGTTATTTTGGTTACATGTACCCAAATGACAAATATTGGACAATAAAGCCAAGGCCCCAATATAAAAATAGACACAAAAACAAGTTACGAAAGACCTAGTGTATAGCAACCTAAGCAAATTACTTTTCGTCACACCCTGGAAAAAAAAATCATTTGAACATCGAGATACTTATTACTAAGTTTTTTCAAATATGACTTATTTTTTGATATTTACAGTTAATGTGCAAAGTCATAAAACCGCAAAATTATTACCAAGGCCCTAATGTATAATAACTCATGCAAATTATTTTTGATCACTTTTTGCAAAAGTGAAAAAAATACATATGAAAATCGAAATAGCTATTACCACGTTTATTTTTTCGCATTTGCAGTAGATGTGCCAAAATCACAAAAACGAAGATCGGGATAGCAATTAAGACGTTTCCGAAATATGAATTAATTTTTGATATTTGCAGTAGATGTGCCAAATTCATATAAACACAAAATGACTACCAAGGCCCTAGTGTATAATAAGATTGCAAATTATATTTTGTCACCCTTTGCAAAAGTGATAAAAATGCATATGAAGATCGGGATAACTATTAAGAAGCTTCGGTAATATGAATTATTTTTTGATATTTGCAGTAGATGAGCCAAAATCATAAAAACAAAAATGATTACCAAGGCCCTAGTGTATAATAAGATATGCAAATTGTTTTTTGACACCTTTTGAAAAAGTGAGAAAAATGCATATGGAGATCGGGATAGCAATTAAGACGTTTCCGAAATATGAATTATTTTTTGATATTTGCAGTAGATGTGCCAAAATCATAAAAACAAAAAATGATTACCAAGGCCCTAGTGTATAATGAGATATGCAAATTATTTTTGTCATCCTTTGCAACAGTGAGAAAAATGCATATGAAAATCGGGATAGCAATTGAGACGTTTTCCAAATATGTATTATTTTTTCGCATTGGCAGTTAATGTGCCAAAATCATAAAAACAAAAAATTATTACTCAGGCCCTTATGTATGAAAAACCATGCAAATTATTTTTTTGTCACCTTTTGCAAAAGTGAAAAAAACGCATAAGAAATTCGGGATAGCAATTAAAACGTTTCCGAAATATGTCATATTTTTTTATATTTGCAGTAAATGTGCCAAAATGATAAAAACACAAAATGATTACCAAGGCGCTAGTGTATAATAAGAGATGCAAACTATTTTTTGTCACCTTTTGCAAAAGTGAGAAAAATGCATATGAAAATCGAGATAGCAATTAAGACGTTTCCGAAATATGAATTATTTTTTGATATTTGCAGTAGATGTGCCAAAATTATAAAAACAAAAAATGATTACCATGGCCTTAGTGTATAATAAGATATGCAAATTATTTTTGTCGCCCTTTGCAAAAGTGAGAAAAATGCATATAAAAATCGGGATAGCAATTACGACGTTTTCCAAATATGTATTATTTTTTCGCATTTGCAGTTAATGTGCCAAATTCATAGAAACAAAAAATATCACTAAGGGCCTGACGCATAAAAGCTCATGCAAATAATGTTCTGCCACCCTTTGGAAATATAAAAAAATGCATTTGAACACCCGGATAGTTACTACCACGTTTTTTATTTCAACATTAATGATTCTGTGATACTTACTGTTAATGTGGTAAAATCACAAAACCAAAAATCATTACCAAGGCCCTGTTATGAAATACTACACCAAATTTATTTTTGTCGCCCTTTGCAAAAGTAAGAAAAAAAAAGAATTTAAACATCGGGATAGCAGTTAAGAGGTTTTCCAAGAATGTATTTTTTTTTCAGTCAATGTGCCACATGAAAGGCAACGGGAAACCACCTTATTTTAACATATCGTTGCGACTACTAAGCGACTTTGCCTACAGTCAGTGAGTGAGTGAGTGATATAGATTATTTTTATTATGTTTCGGAAAAATGATGAATTTAAATAAATTTAATAAACATGTTGTGTATACAAAGAAACTACCCCAATCTCGTTAAGAATATGTTTGTTATAAAAATTTGCTATAAATTAGCTTTAAAGTGCAACTTATTTTTAGTGGCATAAATCTTGGTTACATAGCATAAGAAGACTGTATACCTACTTGACCAATGCAACATAAAAATTATGAGAATCTAATTAATGTTAGTCACTCTAGTATAGCAGTTAATGGCTGGTCATATTCAAATATTAAACCTAGCATTTTTTCTCAAATATTATGTATTTGTATATAAAAGCGTCGCATAGATAAAGAACGTTTGGGCTTTGATATACCGCTTTTACGACGTTGATCCCAGAAAGTTTTACAGCTCTGTTTCTGTACCCTCTTTTTGTAAATTTCAAAGCTTTTACCTGACCTGTCAAACATATGTTTAGAAAAAATTGAATAGTAACTGTAGCACAGCATAATCAATCAATTATCATGCTGTGACTGTATATTAGATTTTAGCGCGTTAAAAAATCTGCAACTTGAAAAATAGGAATAGAATCATATTCAATTCATTCTAAAACTGTCCGAGTTGAGAGTTGTGTATGCTGTAGTATTATACACTAGGGCTTTGATAATAGTTTTGTGATTTTAAATGTAAATATAAAAAAAAGATTCCTGTTTAAAAAATTCCAAGGTCAAAAAATAATGCATATTGCGTAAACGTCTCAATTGCTATCCGGATCTGTTTATGCCTTTTTTTTACTTTTGCAAAGGGTGAAAAAAAATCATTTGCATATCTTATTATACACTAGAGCCTTGGAAGTCATTTTTGGTGTTTATGATTTTGACACATGGGAAAAAATAATACATATTTGGAAAACGTCTTAATTGCTATCCCGATTTTCATATGAATTTTTTTCACTTTTTCAAAAGTTGACAAAAAATAATTTGAATATCTTATTATACACCAAGACTTTGGCAATCATTTTTTGTTTTTATGATTTTCGCACATCTACTGCAAATATCAAAAAATAATTCATATTTCGGAAACATCTTAATTGCTATCCCGATCTTCATATGCATTTTTTTCGCTTTTGAAAAAGGTGACAAAAAATAATTTGCATGGTTTTTCATACATAAGGGCTTAAGTAAAAAAATTTTGTTTTTATGATTTTGACACATTAACTGCAAATGCGATAAAATAATAAATATTTGGAAAACGTCTTAATTGCTATCCCGATCTTCATATGCATTTTTCTCACTTTTGTAAAGGGTGACAAAAAATAATTTGCGTATTTTATTATACACTAGGGCCTTGGTAATCTTTTTTTTGTTTTTATGACTGTGGCACATCTACTGCAAATATCAAAAAATAATTCATATTTCGGAAAGGTCTTAATTGCTGCTATCCCGATCTTCATATGCATTTTTATCACTTTTGCAAAGGGTGACAAAATATAATTTGCAATCTTATTATACACTAGGGCCTTGGTAATCATTTTGTGTTTTTATGATTTTGGCACACCTACTGCAAATATCAAAAAATAATTCATATTTTGTCTCTTCCAAAACATTATTTTTACAAACCACCTGTAGATTTTTTGCTATATTACATGAATAGTAACTTATGCAATAATCATTTTTAATCCAGAAATTCGTAAGAAATATCCTGACGATATTGTTATTAAATAAAGTCTTAAGTACCTCATGCTTTTTGCGGTCCTAGTGTACATAAAATTCACTAAAACATGTAAATAGAATTAATACTTTGAGCATTTGGCAACACCGCACAGGCGCATTAATTTTTACTTTTAATGTTCTCATGAAATAGGTCCAGCCAATAACGCTCGTATATATTAATACCAGCATGTTAATAGCTGGACGTCCAGCTATTGCACGGTTGGTCCAGCTATTATACACTTGGTATACGAAATGGTCCAGCTACTTCCGCATAGGCATAAGTATATATATATATATATATATATATATATATATATATATATATATATATATATATATATATATATATATGTTAGTGTGTGTGTGTGTATATATGTTTGTGTGTGTGTGTGTATGTATCCAACCGATAACCGAAAAATCTTTCCAGATATATGCTTAGAACCCCTTCTGGATGCCCAAACCACAAGAAGAATTTCTTGCAAACAGCCCACAAGAAAGTTACGGGATCAAGAGTGAATAGGGGTGCTCGGCGAAGAAAAAGATAAAAAGGAAATGTGAGCGGAAAGTGCGAAATAAACAGCTTAGTTGGACTTCTTTAAGCTGCCTCTATCCCATTTTGCAGCTATACCTCCTCAAAATCATGTTTACCGCACGCAGAACCTCTGTATTCACCGCAGGTCCGGTAACTTTCTTAGGGGTTGCTACAAAGGAATTTTTCTTGTTTATATTTTGTCGTTTATGTCTTGGAGGTGATTGTAGGCATGCAGAATGGGAAGGAGAACCCTCGCGACGAAGCAGCGAACCAAGATTTTCAGTTTATGTTTAAATTGTTATCTCACTTCGTTTCTTTTTTTCCAAAAATGATTTTGAGGTTGCCTTCTTTTTCAGTCTTACATAGTAAGCTCCAATATTTTATCATTTTCAAAAAGTATGGATACAGCAACCGTAAATAAGTGTTGGACAGGGTCTGGATGCAGCAAGTAGGTATGTTATGGTAAAAAATTCTCGTAAAAATATTTCGAATCCGATAGGTCAATAAATTTTCCATTAAGCTAGAATCTTCGATCTTCAACCATAGTAACACCTATGTAAACACCCCGATGGTACTAAACTAAAGAAAAATAACAAAATGAGCTTCGCGGATAACTACAAATTTGTTTTTAAAAACCTTTTTGTTGTTTATTGTTTGAAAAAACTGGATGGGTTGACTAAAACAAAACCATCCAAGCAATTAATAAGGAAAAATACCTGCCATATTTATAATTTGACAGGTAGATTCCCTTTGTAAATAATATTTTTTTTCTGAAAAACTTTTGTAACTTTAATTAAATTTGTAACCCATTTTTTTAAAGATACTTACAGTACTTACATATTATATCTAAGACCAAATTTAAAGGTTTTAGCTCCATATAATTTTTTTTTCAAATAATCGCTAACTGGGACTAGAACCGATCTCCAAGGTCCACTTACATTTAAAGAATTAGTTTTAATATTATATCGTACTAATGTACAATTCTTATGAAAATTCACTACGATAAGGCACTTGCTGCATCCCGAACCTTTTTTTATTTCTTTATTTACGAAAATATCGTAGAAGGTTTGGCGGTTCCCTATTATAAAATATATGTAGGTGCGATGGCCATTAGCCGACAAGTTTTATTAAAAGTTTCCAATCATGAGCGATCGAATAGAATGGCATTGTGTATCAACGCAGACGGGTAGAATTTTGAACATTTAATTTAATAAATCCCTTTTATTTTTTGAACGTTTGGAGAATCTGTTTTTATTGTTTTTCATTATTTTTTTGAATTTTCTATTTGAGTAGGTGATTGCGGTAAAAAATAAAAACGTCGACATTTTTTAAATCTACTATTTAAGGGAAGATTGGAACCTGTGAGGAGCACTGATAATATAATGAATGATTATTCATTCTGATGACCCTTACTTAGTTAGTGAAACGATCATCAGATTTTCTAAAATGCGCTGTCTTGATTTGAGTTCTCCAAGTGTACTTACCTACATCTATTGAATTTATATCTATAAGAATGAATATCATGCAAACGTCATTTTTCACGGCCTTCTACAAGTTCCTAATGTGAACGTACCTTCCATCATGCATACATTACATTTGAGTTTTCAAAAAAATGCTATAGGATATTGTGGCACTAATTTTTCGAGAAGCACAACCTCTTTAATCTTTTTCTCATCATTTCCGAACATTATATATATATATATATATATATATATATATATATATATATATATATATATATATACATACATACCCAGACAGCACAGACACATTCTGAGAATATACCAGGAATGTTTGGAAAGAATATTCATAGAACATTCTATGAACATGAGAATTGGACAGATTCGGTCATACTAATAAGGTTCTTAGAATGTTATTTATAATATTCTTAGGAGCTCCCAGTATCTTCTGAAAATGTTCCACGAACATTCAATGAATCTTCTCAAAATGTTCATACATATACTCATGGGAACATTGTGTTTAAAAAAAAGATATACAGGGCATTTCGCATAAGAAACGACACAGAGCAGGGGTATCTGGGGGGATGATACAAATAACGAGAGATATGATATTCAGACTACCTATTTTTAGACCTGTCACGCGCATGGTGTCAAGTGGTGAGTCCAATGTAACAATAATATGCTGTCGTGCAGTGGGGTTTGACGTTTCATCACAACCTCTTAACAAATTACGTATTTTACTAATATTTCAGTGCATACAGTTGGAAGTTATAAAAATGAAAAAGATTAAATTTAGTGCTGCGATCTATATGATCTGAAAAAGACAATACAGGCGTAATTTCAACCGCATTAAACTGACGTATAGAAACTTTTTGATTGCGAATGACTTTGTTTTAAGTGTGTAGTTGGACTTTTATAACGTTACTCACCACGTGACGTAATAGGAGGGGGGTGGGGCATATGCGCAATATCATATCTCTTCTAAGTCATTATATCATGTGTAGGGGAACCTAAAATATGGTGATTTAACGCAACTTACTCCTATACTAAGGTGCATCCCTAAGAAGTTATAGGCCTTCAAAGTGGGGTTTTAAATTTCGAAAAAAAAATCAATATCTCAGTAATACTTCAACTTAGAAAAACCAAATTTGGTACACGTTTTGGGTGTACCAAGAGCATTATTCGTTGGGGAGTAGAGTTCAATCGAAGCATTTCAAAGGGTTGAATAGTAGTGATGCACCCATAAAATGTGACAGAATTTCTTTACCTGTTCTCGGATCTAAAAATTATTATTTCATTTTATGGGGAAGTAAATTATAAAACTTTTTTACTCATGTTATTTGTCGAAAAAGTTTGTCGTTTTCAAGAAAAAACCCCAATAACTAAAGACGCATATATTATTAATGTTACTTAAAATTATCAAAAATTCAATAGATGTCTGCGAAATTATCATGTTGAAGAAGTTCTATAACTTATTGTTAGCAATTTTTTTATTTCTGTTGTTTAAGTTGTCTGTTTTCTAATAAATTATACTTATTCACACTTTTTTACTGATTGTCAAATTTGACCTATACATAATTTTATTGGCAAATATTTAATTTTCGATGATTTTTAGTAAGATTGATAAAATATGTTTCTTTACTTATTCGTGTTTTTCTTGAAAACAACAGAGTTTTTTGAAAATAACAGGAGTAACAAAGTTTTAGGGTAAAATTCCTCATAAAATGAAATATGTTCTTAAATCCACAAATCTGTTAAAAAATTGTAAATTTTAAGGGTGCATCACCTCTAATAAACCCTTTCAAATCTCTTAATTGAACTCTACTTACCATTGATGTTAATTTGATCTCATTAACTCTTGGTACACTCAAAACGGGTACTAAACTTGGTTTTTCTAAGTGAAAATATTACAGAGATATTGATTTTTTTCGAAATTTGAAACCCCACTGAAGGCTTATAACTTCTCAGGGGTGCAACTTAATATAGGGGTGAGTTGCGTTAAATCACCATATTTTACGTTTACCTACATGGCCCTGCCCTGTGTCGGTTCTTATGCGAAACACCCTGTATACATTTTTTGAATGATACAGAAATTAAGAAAATGCAAAGATATGAAATATTGAATTTCTCTTCAAAATTTACCGATTTTCCACCATTTAACTGGCCTTTTATATATTTTCGTATAAGCAGGCCCGACAGGTTAGAATTTGAACTTCAATCACTCACCCTTGTTTAGGTTACCATATTGTTCCAGTTGCTACATACACCTGTAAACTCAAGTTCAGATACATAATAAGTCCACAATTCGAGTATTGCATGTATATTCAGATTAAGTATTTACTTATAACGAATACAAAGAAATGCCTGAATAAAATATTAATTAAACAATTAAAATGTCAATAACATAAAAATCAAATAAATACCGATACAGTCCTTGGAGTTGCCAAAAAATGTAATAGCCAAATACAACATTTCCTAGATGAATAATCACGGTTACCCCCACTGAAGTAACTTGAAATTTGGCTAGACTATTGATCCTACAGGCTTTCAGTGTGGCATTAAAGGAATTGCATTACACCTTTATAGGATACAACTAAATTGGACAGAACATGCCACAAAACACACTAACTTGCACTTACACCAAACTACAACTGTCGTCGATCAGACCTTTTGACCCTTCCCTTGTGTGGTTGCTTTCTGCTCTGCTTCCGCAGACCTGATTTTGACTTCTAAAGCTATTTCAATATCCCAATGCCCAATGTTTGTCACCAACAGCATGGATATTCTGGTTGTAAAGGCATACTTTGGCAAAGTGATTCCATATCTGATAAATTGCAAGTTTTATTGTACATTAATATTCCTACCATATGTTCTGGTGCACATTTTCTGCACTGTATAGTGATACTTACAGCATTAACTTCTTCCACAGGAGTAAAAAGCCTGAGATGTTGGCTTAAGACAATTATTCTTGCACTTTTCCAGTCCATCCACATCAAGCTGTGGTGGTTTATATTGCATGACTTAGGTACTATTCAACAGAACACAATCTTTTAATTATATATTATACAATGTAGGTGTACCTAATTAGTAAGATGATCCAGTCTCAACCAAAATTGACGAACCCATCATGAGTGTGAACTACAGGAGATGCTTTAAAACTTGTTTCTTTACTAGTTGCGTCTTAGTTCTTGATAACCTCACACCGTGTTTTAGTTGCTTATGTACTCTGGATCTATGTTGTTTGCAATTGCACAGTTCTCCGTCTGCACATCACATTATTATTTTTAATTAATTATGTTAGAATATAACCTTATACAACGTTGATTACATGCCATTCATTTTGACATTACTTTTTATTTACGTATAGCGGCCATCTTTCATCTTGCCATATTTCTTCCCGGCTGCATGGACATGCGCTCTATGTCTAAAGAATGGATTGCCTAAATATACAATGTGTTTACCATAGACAGGTAACAGAATCAAACATGCTAAATAGTTACAATTATAATTCTCACCACTATACCGTAATCATCAGTTATCTTTTTCATTAAATTTTAAAGTTATATAATATTATAAGGACATCTCAAGCACATTCTGAGCGAATATTCGGTATAATAATCTATTCAAATATTCTCAGTATATTGATGAAGAATTTTCTTAGGATGTGATTGAATGAATGTACTCAGAATATTCAAGATTGAAGTTTGTAATTCCATAAATGTTATTAGAACATTCCGAAACAAATATTCTGGAAAAAGAATGTTCTCACACTGTGAGAACATTCTGAGAATATCTTGTGCTGTATGAGTATATATGCACAGATCTCCTCATTAGCAATTTTTTTTTCTAGGAAAATCTCACTAAAAACACGGTTTTCGTCAAATAATATTCCCCAAAATATACCTAACAATACAGAAAGTTATTAAATAATATGTTATATTTAAAAATTGTTACATAAATTAACTAATTTGCGTTTAGTGATTGATAAAAAGCAACTTTACGTTTGCAGTAAAAGACTGCAAGCAAGGATAATATCCATTATGACCCAGCCCCCTATTTAGATTCGGATTTTATTATTCTCTTATAATGCCTTTACGCTATCACCTACCACAGATTTTTCATTACTGCCACGTTAGAAAATTGCATTTTCAGCATTCGCCAAAACCAATTTCTCAAAAGAATATTTAAAAAGAACTTTGGATGCAAAGAAGTCTGCTGATATCAAATAATATATTCAGAAAACTTGTTCAATCAAACTAAGAATATATCCGGGTTGTAACATACACCCCGTCTCTAAGTTTCAGAGTCATAGAGCGCAGTGAATACCCTTGGAGTGGGGGGGGGGAAGGGTATAAGGAGTAAGGAGAAGAACGACCATCTGTCTTTTACATCAAGCCTGTGCACTTCTTAGGCTCTCTTTGTTTCCGTAATTAAAACAAAAGTTGACTACAGATGGCGCATTCACGATTGTTTTTTGTGATAGATTGCTTCTGACTGTATTGTGCATAGTTTTGATTGTTTTTCGCTGCTGTTGAAAGGTAAATTTATTAGCGCCAGTCGTTTGTGATTTCTATCGGATGGCAGGAGGTCCGGACTACTGACTTTGTCTCTCCTAGATTGCCTGTTTTATACCGGGCTCTTCTACTGGTGTAGAAGGAAATCCACTGCACTTAAATTTTTTAAGATTGACACGATTTTATATTTTTAGCGAATTTTCATTAAAAAAATTTGCTCTTAAAGAGGTATCGATGGTGACACTTTCCCAAAATTTCTTTAAATGGCCGCGAATTATATACAGGGTGGCGCATTGAAAACGAAACAGACCGATTTGCACCCAGAGAATTTTTTTTTAAAGAAACGCAGAAACACGTAAATTTTAATATTAAGGGGGACCTGTTTTGACATAAAACTCAACTTTGTCACATCAACCCCTTAAGGGTGGTGATAACAACCCTTATATTTTAAATAGGGAACATGGGTCGAGTGTTACCTCATTTGAAAGCTCTTTCTTTTCTGAATTCAGCACACTAATTTTTTTTGAAGTTTTATCAACTCGTTTAAAAATTATTCACAGTTGGAGTTGCAAGAACGTATTTCATTCATTGTGATAAGAAATGCACTAATTAGTCAATTTTCCGTTAAAAAAACTAAAAAACAAAACCAAACGTTCAAAAATGTTTATTTAGTTAAGTAAGTGTTCAAATTGTTGACCACCAGCTTCCATAAAAAGTACAAATTTTGTTCAAAACGAGCTCTGACATTCTGGAGCATTTGTGGAGTTATTAGACGGCATTATTCAACAATTCGTCTTAATTCTTTCAGAGACTGCGATTCTGTTGCGAAAATTCTACTTTTTAAATGGCCCCATAGAAAGAAGTCTAAAGGAGTTAAATCCGGTGATCTAAAGGGCCACTCAATAGCACCTCTACGCCCAATCCATTGCTCTGGAAACTATCTGTTCAAAAACTCCCCAGCACGTCGTTAAAAATGCGGAGGAGCTCCATCTTTTTGAAGCACTAATTGATTTTCTTGATAGCGATCATCATTTTCAACAATGTAAATTAGTAGAGGGTAAACGATATCTTCTAGTAACTCCAAATATGTTTCGCCACTCAAATTGCCATCAAGAAAAATTGGTCCGATTAAACGGTCTCCAAAAATGCCAGTCCAGACATTCAATTTCTGTGGAGTTTGAGTGTTGACTTCGTGAAAATTTATTTGATTATTATCTGCCCAATAACGACAATTATGACGATTGACTGTAGAGTTTAATAAAAACGTACACTCGTCTGAAAACAGATATTGACCAGAAAGTTCCCGTTATCAGCTATTCGTGCAGTCATAACTTCACAAAACGTCGACCACCGGTCAAAATCATCTTCATTCAGTTGTTGTACAAGATGAATTTTATGAGGGTGAAATTTATGATGCTTCAATATTCGCTGAATAGTTCTTCTTTTGATGTTTTTACAACAGTGGCCAATTTTCTCGTGCTCAAAGTTGGGTCTGCAGCAATTTGTCCTAAAACTTCAATCTCAGTAGTCTCATTTCTAACCGGAAATTCACGTTCAGGATCCCGTTTTTTGTTGGCTACTGAACCACTTTGTCGAAACTTTGCAACTAACTCCAAAATGTATTTTCTGTTAACATGTCTGTACGGATGTCGTTCATTAAACAAATTTGCGGTGCGGTTGGCACAGTCATCGTTAAAAAAAAAGAGTGTTATTTCAACTATTTCTTAATTTTCGGTAGTACTATCAAGTATCAAACCAATCGATAAACTGAAATAATAAACCGCATTTCTCTCATTCCGATCAGAAATGTTCTGATAGTCAATTGTTTGTTTACAAACCAACAAAACATTGACATTGACGTGTTTCAGCGTTTCTTAAAAAAATATCTCTGGACACAAATCGGTCTGTTTCGTTTTCAATGCGCCATCCTATATATAATATATATATATATATATATATATATATATATATATATATACGAGCTATTCGAAACTCGGCAAGCGTCACTCTTTTGTTAATAGCTTAGATGAGTTTATTAGCCGGCACAACGGGACCAGTTTTTGAAAATAGTTATATATTGCTAGGTGGGTAAATAACTTGAACAGGTTCGTTGAGAAAAATCGGACGAGCTTTTTCGGGAACATCTTAAGTTTATTTTGGGAAAATTTTTGTTCTTTTTCAAACAAAGTTATTTTGGTGAAATATAGTACATTGTTTTTACTATATAGGTTATACCGGTATCAAAATTTGATGCCTGCCTTCATCAAAAAAAGACATATTTGCTGTTAAAAACATTTTTAGGAAAATTCACTACTATAACGCACTTGCTGTGCCCAGACTTTTTTGTCCCTGGAGGTGCGGCATTTTTTTAAATACCGGTATTTCAACTATTTATAAAGCTAGAGACTTGGAATTTAGTACATAATATAAAAGTCTCTATAAAAGCAACGTGTGTACCAAATTCATCGTGATGCTTCGGAGATACAAAACTTTTCCGAAGAAAAAAATGGATTTTCCCCGGAAGACTAGTCCGATAAGCCTAGATAACGAACTCTATCGAACAAATAAACAGAAGAAAAGGCGTGCCAAATTTCATTAAAATCGGTTCACCATTTTTTGAGTTAGCGCACAAGCACACAAAGAAAGCATAACAGTCATCGTTCCCTCATAATGTTTATGACAAATTGTTTCCTAGATCACCAGATATCACTCTTTTGAGCAGTTTTTTATGGGGATATTTGGAAAGCAAGACGAAATTTAAAAATCTTGAGGTGTTAAAGCAAAAAGAAAAAATGAATGTAAACTAATTAATGAGTTAGTACACTTTGGAGAACCCAATTCACCACAACACATTTTTCAGACTTAACGATCGTCACGGTAACAAAGGTGGCGTAATCATTGAGGTGAATAAACTAAGCGAATAAAAACTAAGTGCGAACGACGTATACAGACAAACCCCACTGTTGAAATCCCATTACTCGTTATTAAATATTCTTTCCAAGAGACATACATTTATTGTGCAGGTAACAATTGGATCACCGAACTGCACGGAAACGGACCTGCCTTATTCGTCGAAAATTTGTTATTGAAATTTCCAAGGATAAATATAAATATATATATATATATATATATATATATATATATATATATATATATATATATATATATATATATATATATATATATATTATATTATATATATATATATATATATATATATATATATATATATATATATATAAAGACATACTTTCATACACGTCTAATTGTCGCCACTGCCTGGCACTTTTGATTAGTTTGCGTTTCCCTTATCTACATGGTGAATATTATCCCAAGCATCTTGATGAATACATGATTTATCAAATACTGTCATTTCATTGGTTGTTGTTGCCCTTACTTGGTGAAACTTGTCCATACTACCTACAGACTTGTAGACTACTTTTTTGGCTTCACTGTTGGTTTTCGTTTTTGTAGGTAAAGGACGTAGCCAGCGCGTAAACTAACTGGATCAAGTGGCCCTTACGAATTCTGGATGTTCTAGGATGTTCTTCAACGTTTCTGTGACTAGTTTCGCTGCTTGACAGCATTTTCAGACAGATAAAAATTGAATTAGTACGAAATCATGACAACTACAAATAAAGAGCTGTTGCTATGTTATGATATGATGTTTTGATCAAAAAATTTATCAAATTGAAAATAAAATGAAACACAGATGACAGATGAGGCTTTCAAAATGTCTATATGATGTATGTCAATATTTAACATGAAAATAGAGCTAGTCTATAATAACTATGATAACACTGCCCTGCTATCTATAAATACCGTATCTCCAGTTAAAGTAGTTTTGAGAAATTCGCCATTGAAGTTTTACCAAACTAAATGACGTGTATCTTTTGCACTGTACTATATATTGACTTAATTTTTTTTGCATCAGTTCTAGATAGTGTTACACTATAGGTTCTGCTACAAGAAATAATAATAAATTAACGATTTCAGTATTTTTTATGGACATACGACTTTTTTGTTAAATAAATTTAATTTTTTACTTGAAAGAAGTAACGTAAGTCCATGTTTTGAAAGCTGTTTAAACTAAATGAAATGCCTTTATAGAATAAATGTTTTATTTATGTAAAATAAACATTGACACAACATATTATAACATATTATAACATATTATAAGTACGATACATTATTTTTTTCATGTACTCAGGTTTTCGTAGATAGCTAACAACAAAGTAAATACTAATCGAATGAAAGTTAACAAGAGTAGACACATGCTTGATCTAGAAAGAACTAACTATACTAATTTGACTAACACAAGAAAAACAAAAAAATTAGTTAAGTTTAGATTAGTGTGATAGTATTATATAGTGATTTAGATTCAATCATTAGACTTTGCATGATTAGGAACAGTAAAGTAGTGGAAAATAGTGCATTTCACTTGACTCGTCGTAAGTTTAATAAATATAGAATCATATGTTTCACATATAAAAATGCCAAACTAAATTTAAGTTTAACTAAATGAAACTCAAATAGAATACCATATTAAGGTCTAAATAGCCGCAAAGGAGGGCAGCAGCTCCTAAAATACGATACGCGTATTACTGCGGTGCAGAAAGCAACGGGAAGCTACTGCACTACATTCCCTAGTAGCGCAATCTCCATGGCCAACTTATGATTAAATAATGACAGACTATACAATCAAACCTGACATTTCACGAGTCGGAGCGTGGAATGTCAGAACAATGAAACAACCGGGAAAACTAGAAAATCTTAAATTAGAGATGGATAGGTTGCAACTAGACGTAGTCGGTCTTAGCGAGGTGCGATGGCCTGAAATAGGTGACTTCTGGAGTGGTAACTACAGGATAATCCACACAGCAGCAAATGAGGGAAATGCAGGGGTAGCCATTATTATGAACAAAACGGTAGGACGGAGTATGGAGAATTATGTGCAGAAAAACGAAAGAATCATTATGGCCAGGTTCAATACTAAGCCTGTGAAAACCGTAATCATACAGGTATACATGCCCACAACAAGACATGACGATGACGAAGTGGAAGAAATATATAGCGAAATAGAAGAAGTTTTAAAAATGGTAAAAAATCACGAGAATGTGGTTATAACAGGCGACTTCAACGCAGTGGTTGGGGAAGGAAGATATGAAAATATTGTAGGACCCTTCGGTACCGGTAACAGGAAGCGCATATTGATCTCCGAGACTGGTACGAAGAGAAAGAGGGGTAGACCAAGACTGGACTATTGCTCTCAGATCGTGAGGGATGTGGGATGTTCGACGTTTAGGGAGATGTACTGGAAGGCCCAGGACAGACAGGCATGGAGAAGTGCGTCCAACCAGTCTTTAGGACTGATGACCCAATGATGATGTACGTATAAAAAAAATACTGAAAACCAAACTCAAACTCCCGTTTTTACAGAAAATAGGTCAATAAAGTCCAGTTTAATATCATAATATATTATAATAAAGTAATTTACAGATCTTCTATATCAGTTATCAAGTTAGCAGCATCATCATTGACTGGCATGTTTTTCCAAAATTCTAATTTGTGTGCCGGAATGATGTCTGATAAATTATTTATGATGGCTTTTTTCCGGTTAGTCGTTATACCGCGGTTAGCACTTGAAGCCTCAGCCACTGGTAATTCATTCTTCTTGTATTTTGAAGATATGAAGTGAAACTCTTTTTCTTCTTGTTCTGAAAAATGAGTCTTGTAAAAAAGATGCCTGTAACCCCTTTTTACTTTAACAAGACAAATATCTTTCAGCAAAGGTCTCTCATTGGTTTTGTTTAACTTCTGTAGCTGGTATGCGGAAGTCAAATCCAAGAAATTTCGAAAATCAGAATGTCTCATTTCCTTTATTATATTTTTTTTCGAGTTGCAATCCCGAACAATATTTACAAAATCCTGGAAATCGTAGACTTTAGGATTTTTTTTCAAGGCAAGCTCTACTTGGTGATGGAAGCTATCTGCCGACATGAATGTGTGCCCTGCCTCAAAATATTTTAGGGTGATTGTGTTCGTACAAATTTCTTTGGAAGATATAATACTAATCAGCATCGAAAACAAACACCAGTTCTTATTCTGGCCCGCACAGTTATCGAGCCAGAGGGTAACTTCAGCAGCATCGCGGTTAAAAAGAAAAAACTGATAGAAGGTACTAGCCACATCTTCACGTTTCCGCCCAGAAATGCCCTCGTGCCATAAAACTATGTAAGGTGGATTTTTTTTCATGTCTCCAACAGGAACAAAGGATTCATTGAATGCAATAATTCTCGTCGTAAATATTGCACTTTTGAACATTTCTATTCTCGGAAGCATTATGACTTTTTGCATATCTGCCGAATAAATAGGATTTTTGCACTGTTGATTCTCACAATCCTTTCTATATTCACCTCGAGAAATCTTTGCTTTCTGAATGTGTTCGTTCCATTTAACACATTTTTCACAATCTGGTAAGTGCAAATTTTGTTTAGTATGCTCTGAATTATGGAGGCGGAAAGCCTCACACTTTTCACACTCTTCTTGTCCTAAACGAGTAAAAGATATATTTATTGTGTCAGTTACTTCTTTTCTGTATACTTCATACGATACTTGTATGTTTGGATGCTTATCCAGGAAGTCTTTGTGCATTTGGGTTATCGTAATGTCACTAGGTAAGTAGAGTTTGTTAGGAGCGTGCTCCCTTCTGTAATGAGAGACACAAGGAGAGAAAGACTTTATGTGAGTATGAAGTAAGTCACGGTTAATTTTCTTCTCTTTTGTTTTGGCTCCTCTTTGATCGTTTTTTGTGTAAAATTTCTCATCAGATATATTTTTCAATACACTGTCATTGTTAAATGCAAAACCTAACGTCGTCAAGAAAAACTTCTTACACACGCACTGAACTGCCTTATTCTCGTCTTTCAGCTTGTAACAGATGCTATTTTGTCTTTTGGAGTCGTTTCCTTTTTCACTTCGTCTTCTTTCTATAACTTTTACTTCACAATGGTTGCTGATAAACAGTCGCTGTTCTTTCAGATTTAAATTCCAATAGTAATTGTTTAGCTCTTTTCTTCTCTCTTCATTAATTTTTGTAGTACATGCTTTCTTACACTGGTCACAGGGAAGCTTGACTACATGTCTTTGTCTTTTTTTCTCAACTAAAAACTGGGTTCGTTCGTGCTTGGGTTTTAGATATTTCTGCCGTTTTCTCTTATTTCCAGATTTAGTATTTGTGGTATCTGTTAAAAAAACATCTGCTTCTAATAGCATAGTCGTGGTATCTTCATCGTTATTTTCACCATTTAGATTTTCATCATTATTTGTTTCTGTTTTATTGAGCAATAATAACGAATTTTCCTCATTGACACTACTAGTGTTATTATTATTAGTTGTGTTTTCATTGATATCAATAACTATTTCTATTGAAACATCTTCAACGTTGTCTGGCAGCACCAATGGTTGAAAATCTTCGTCTAGAATAGGAATTTTATTTATGTCTAATTCTGAAATGTCAATCGCTATTGTTACGATTCCATTTAATATTTTTCTTATAAAATCGGACACTTTTTCGGTTTCCAAAAACTGTTCTCTTAATAATTCAAAATTAATTTCATGTGAGTGTACTTCAATAAAAAAGTAGCATTTGGTGATAGATTGACTAGCCAAAAAATACTTTAAAATTCCCTCGTAGTTCTCAGACGCATCATTTTTCCTTGTTTTCTTTTCAACATTTAAGGTAGTACTGTTCATTGGCGGTTCAGATTCAGATTGGAGTTTCAAAGAATTCCCCGAGTCATGACCGAGTTTCTGATTAACGTTTGCAGCCATAATTGCAAGCTTCTTTCCCCTCGGGATATTGATTATGTCTGCACGAAAATAATATAAATTATTAATACTCAAGTATGCTTGTTTATCAGATTGTCTGCATCTTACCTTTGGAATTCATTATAAGTACAGTTAAATATTAAACGTATTTTGCATGCAATACCTAATAACAATAACAATATGTACATGTAGGTACGTATTATATAAAACTTATTTCGTCTACTTTTAACACAATTGTGTGCAGCCACTAACAGCTTAAACGATACTGAGAGACGAGTCGAGACTGGAGAAACGATGCAATTTCTATAGAAGATATTACAAAATGGAGGGGGAATGCTTGAATAAATCACCGCATGTTGGTTATTACGATATCATTTTGTAAACAAACCAATTCAGTCTTAGCTTTACATGTAAAATAAACCGTGTGTCCGAGTATACAGCACATTTCACATGTATTTAACCACCTCTTGTACGATCAGTGCTTGTTAAAAGTACCGTAAGTCCGGAGATACGGTATTTCTCTTTAATGAATGATGGAGATACGGTAGTTCTCTTAAAATTAATGGTAGATACGGTAAATCTTATAAGCATGTCGACTGAAATTTAAGTGTCTACACAAACCGATGAATATAAAATTGCATGTTTTGAAGCTTTTCCCTGCATATACGGCAATTTTACTATGTATCTTAGTAGTAAACATCTGTTAGAAGCCTAAGACACCCCTCAACTCAATTTTCATAAAATGTGGAGATACGGTAGTCTTGCTTAGCACGGCAGAACAGTTACCATAATAAAATAACTAAACAATAACATTATAAAAGTAGTCTCTATACAACGAAAATATCGACATCATCAACTTTTTTGAAAGAATAGTTAAATTTATTTTCTTTGACTTATTTAATTATAAAGAAGAATATCCAAGAAAGAGGAATTCATTAAATCAGTTTGTCGTTTAAAACACGGTAGCTATTGTCGTGTGTGCTTTTTGACTTCTAAAACTTCAAAAAGTCTAGTTTACGTTTGTCATTATAAAAATGTTGTGGTTGTATGCGGTTATTTACTGTACGTCTATGTTCGGTATCAATATGTTTTGCAAATGTAGATTTGTCAGCATGGTTATTTCTAAATGCAGAAATATGTTCTTTGTATCGGGTGTTAAAATTTCTAGAAGTTTGACCTATGTAGATTGCGTTACAATGTGTACAAACTAATTTATAAACTCCAGCTTTTGTCAGGAAACAAAATTTTTCTTTCGCGTTAAATGGCAAATCACGCGTCGTGTTGCAAGATTTAAAAGCTAGCTTTGTATTTGCACAGGTATTTAAATTTTTTGAAATGTTTTCTGAAATGGTTCCAAAATAAGTTATCGAAACGTATCTGTTGTCTTCTTTGTCTAATATTTGGATAAATTAAATTAATCGCCAATTTGTATTCTTTTCTCTCTATCATTTTTTTAAATTATTTTAGCAGAGTAGCCATCATTAAATGCTGTTTGCTTAATTATTGAAATTTCTTTTTCAAAATTGTTTTGTGACATAGGTATTGAAAATGCACGATGTATCATAGAATGGTAGGCTGACAGCTTTTGTAAAAAAAGGTGACATGAATCGTATGGTATGGTTGTGTCAGTGTAAGTTGGTTTCCTATATATTGAAAAGTCAAATGAATTATTTTCTAACTTTTTAATTGTTAAGTCTAAAAAAATTATAAAACTGTTAGCTTCTTCTTCTAAAGTAAACTTAATATTTGTGTGAAAGTTATTAATAAAATTCAAAAATTCATTTAATTATGTATGACTACCTTAAAAACATGCTAAACTATCATCTACGTATATGTACCAAAAGACAATATTATGCGAAAGTTCTGATGTTAAAATTTGGTTTTCTAAGTTTTCCATAAATATGTTGGCTAATAAAGGTGACAACGGACTACCCATAGGTAGACCTTCATTTTGCATATAAATATTATTATTAAATATAAAATAGTTTTGTTTTATACATTCGTTAAAAAGATTCATTATTTCTTGTATAGAGGCCGCTTTTATAATGTTATTGTTTAGTTATTTTTTTATTATTGTAACTGTTATCATAATTATTATAGGCTAGTTCTATTTTTATGTTAAATATTGACATACATCACATAGACATTTTGAAAGCCTCATCTGTCATCTGTGTTTCATTTTATTTTCAATTTGATAAATTTTTTGATCAAAACATCATGTCATAACATAGCAACAGATCTTTATTTGTAGTTGTCATGATTTCGTACTAATTCAATTTTTATCTGCCTGAGAATACTGTCATGCAGCGAAACTAGTCACAGAAACGTTGAAGAACATCCTAGAACATCCAGAATTCGTAAGGGCCACTTGCTCCAGTTAGCTCACGCGCTGGCTACGTCCTTCACAGACAAAAACGAAAACCAACAGTGAAGCCAGTATGTATGTAGTAAATACTGTCATATCTAAGTTGCGTTGAATGGTCTTTAAATCTAGTTTCAATAAATCTTTTAGTTTTCCCAACATATTAATAGTGTACAATATTTGCACTAGATCCCCAAAATTTCTGTGGCTTGATCTTTACCCTTTGGATTACCTAGCAATTTTTTTAATGTATTTCTTTGTAGAAAATGTTAGTTATAAATTGACTTTCCTAAAACTCTATCAAGATATTTCATAATTCGCAGTTCAAATGGTAAACAGACAATATTTTTGTCTGCTTTCTCATTTCTAAAAGTCGTAGATTCCGCCAACATTTTTTTATTAACAAATTTTTTCCCTAAACAGACAGAATAACCATTATACCTATCTACATTCTTAATATATTCCAGTTCTCTACTGCATCTATCTTTTTTTTTTAAGGGAAATTGTATCAATCTTAAACATACAATTTGGAACTGACCCTATATATGGGTCTAGGATGGATAGTTTGTGCTCAATTCAAAACATTTTTTTCAAAATTCAAAATTAGCAATCTCCTCAATAGCAAATTTTGTCAAGAAAATTCGCTAAACATTAGAATTTGTGTGCGATTTGGAGTGACATTTCATTTGTCCGAGAGTTCTCGGCTTAATACATTCAAATGTGGCAGAACAAACGCTGAAGTCGCTAAGTATCTTAAAGGCTTGAAAATAGTTCTGGCGGCTACTGAAACATTTTATAAGGACTAGAAAACGGACTGTCTTAGTAGACACTTGACTAGACAGTGTTGCTGCAAAGGAAAGGTGGCTTGGTGGTTGCAAATTTGGGTAAAATGAAGATGTCACAGAAAGCATTATTGAGTATTTCCAAGGCATTGAACAAACGTAAATATCTGGTAGGAGACCTGTTCAATTCATTAATTGTTGTTGCCCTTACTTGGTTAAACCGTTCCATACTAAATGCAGATGTAGAGACTTCTCCACAAGTATTAGTTTGTTCCTTTCTCGGAGAAGAAAAACGCCACTTGTAAGGAAAGAGAAGAAGCATCTATATCTGTATTTAATTTGGTAGGAGTAAAAATTTCATAAACAAAAAATACACTAACAAACAAACCTGGGTGCAATGGTTTTGGGTTAGAAGCAAAACTGTCATAGTTTGTGAACCCAAATACTTGAAATTTGGATATAATATTTTTTGTTTAATTTACAAATTCATCGATGTTATAAGAGTTTTGGTAGCTGGATTTATGTAACTAATCAAATAATTGGGACATTTTTTATAATATTTTATTTATTTCTTACATTTTAGTATCAAAAGAACGCTGCAAGACTCCAGATTCCCCAGAAGGAGCTCGTCAAGCTACTACACCCTTATCGCCTACCCAGTCATCACCACCCAGACATATCATCAATGGTACTGTATCTCCAACCAACAACGGCTCAGCCGGTAGTATCACACCTCCTCTCCCCGCATCAACCGCACTGTCGGTTACTTTAGAAAGTACGCCACCACAGCACTACACCACACATGGATGCAGTGGGTATGCGGGCACCATCACCAGGCCATTAGTTAAGGTGAAGAGGTTCCTGAGTACTCTGGTACAATTCGGTAATGATATAGCACCAGATATAGGGGAGAGAGTTAGAAGCCTAGTGCTAAGTCTAGTGGTAAGTAAATTAATCAATCAAACATTTTACTATAATGAGCTAAAAATATGTAAAACAAAGTTTAAAAATTACGTTTCATATTAAATACAATCCCGATAGACTAATGGGCCTGTAATTCGTTCCAGCCTAGCACCCCTTTTAAATACAGTCGTAATATTGGCCCGCAACCAGTCATGCGGGAGAGTTAATACACGTACGGAAGTTTCAAGTATAATAAAAAGCGGATGGTACAGTTGCAAAATTTAAGAAACTTGGGTGAATTCCATCAGGACCTGGAGATGACTTTCAGTGACTAAAGTTCCTTTCAAACCAGAAATTCTGAGATTACATACTATGTCCTGGATCAACCCAGAGAAGGGTTGTCCAGTATATTTGTCTCACCAGGAAGTTATGTTATGTTAAGTATACAGATCACTGAATTTGTTAGCTAATATGTTGGCAGACTGGCTGTTATTCTTCAACAGAGGTCCGTCTGGTCTATTCACCAGCCACATAGAAACTTTAGATGCTAAGATTTTTCTAATGTAAGAGTAAAAGGCCTTGTCTGTACCCAATTTATTTCTAGATTTTACCACAGTGGTCCTTATATGTCGTCTGACAGCATCTAAAAAAGCGCGATTTGCCACATAGTCTTCCTGGTATGTTGGACTAACACAGCCTGAGTGATCCATGTATAGTAAATTGTGGTATGAAGTGTAAATGTGCGTAGGTGCTTTTAGGTATAGCCGCAACGCTGAGATAAAACATTTCCACTGTGCAGCCACATCCATATCGACTAGTTGCTTCCAGTTATATACAAAGTGCACTAGTGCTTATATTTGATGTGCGGATAGTATTCTGGGTAACATTTTTCATAATAAATTAAATATCAGCAGCATTACATGGTGATCAGAAAGGCCAACAGGCGGCAAGTACTCTATTGAAGAAATGAGGCTGGCATCTGTTTTAAGAACAAAATCCAACAGTGAGGGCCTTTGATTGCTTTTAAATCTACACTCGGTACAAAGTTCTACTCTCATTTCAATACAACGGAATTCTGCAACAAACGTAAGTGAAATATCTGTGGTATCCGATTTGGTAGCTGACATGTTGAAGTCTCTCATTATGATCAAGTGAGGGAGTGGAATATGTCACATTGTGGGCAAAAATATTTTATTTTTGGAAAAATAACAATTTATAATAAATCATAATACATAACTCGATAAACCTATTCTCAAAAAGGCAAAAATCGGATGATTCCTACATTTAATACAGGGCTTTCATTAATTCCCGAACCCCACGTGACCGGATTCTGTCTCTCTCTTAGCGGAATATGATTTTATGAGTTGTCAGTCCAAAAAGTAACCAAAAAAACCACTAGACTAGGGACTCTAAAGTTACTAAATCAATTGACAATTGACAGTTCAGTCCATTGGCGCTCAATTCCTTTTAACGGTTATTTTGTATGTATATTGTGCATTTTCCAAGTTCGACCAGTGTTTACCTTCTTCAAATAATTTTCTATCTGTTGGACTATGGATGTTAGTTGCACTTGTTGATATTAAATCCATACGTAAACATTTAATATACTTTATTATTTCACCAACTGAATAAACTATATGATACATTTAACTATAAAACAATCACAGACAGTACATAACAGATAACTGACCGAGCGTGGAGAGACGTATCTTCACTGTGTCGGTTGGTAGCGAGGAGAGAGAGAGAGAGAGATCCCTGGTGTCTCTTATATAGTAGTTCTTGACAGCTTGCTGTCGAATAACGTAACGCAACGTTTAGCTGTCAAGAGAAACATAGGGTAGTGTTGACGAAAACACTGCGGTCGGAACCACCGCCACATACTCCCCTCTCAGTGGCAACGCTATTAGTTCAAGTATCTTCGTGGAAATCGAACTCTACGTCCATGGCATGTAGTTTGAACGGGAACGGGAACTTCACTGTCACTTTCAGTTTCACTAGGTGTTGGACTTTCACTGTCACTTTCAGTTTCACTAGGAGGTCTCTGAGGCTGGAAAGTTGTCTGTTCGTTATCACAAAGAATGAATGCGGGTTTAAGACGGTCAACAGAAATTGTCTCTTCTCCGTGTGATTTCTTGATTTTGAAGACTTTGTCAGTTCGGGATAACACTTCAAAGGGGCCGTCATAAACTGGTTCGAGGGTTTTTTCGCGGAATATCAATGCGAACAAAAACAAAAGGAGCTTCCATAAGCTCAGGATGGACAAATACCTTTTTTGCAGTATGATGTTTAAAAGGTACTGGTCGAAGTTTCCTTATGTCTTCTTTCAGCTGAGATATAAGTGGTGGAACATCCTGAGCTTGTGTGCTGTTGAAAAAGTCGGTGGGAAGTTTGATTGATTCTCCGTAGACTATTTCAGCGGGTGTTGAGCGATATTCTGGAATAATGTACGATCTGAGTCCTAGTAACACAATTGGCAATTTAACGACCCAGTTTTCGTCCATATGAGCTTTCAAGGCCTGTTTCAGAACTCTATGCCATCTCTCGATTACACCATTTGCTGCTGGGTGGTAAGCTGTGGTCTTGATGTGGTCTGCACCTAGTGTTTTAGTGAGGTGTGTGAAAAGGTGGCAATCGAATTGTTTACCTCTGTCTGTGGTGATGTATTGCGGAACACCGAAACGAGAGATCCAGCATGATAAAATAGTGTTCGCTACTGTTTCTGCTGTAATATCTGACAATGGAATTGCTTCGGGCCATCGAGAAAATCTGTCTATTATTGTTAACAGATAGCGTTGACCTTGTGATAGTGGTAATGGTCCCACAATGTCAACATTTATATGCGAGAATCTTCTCATGGGTGGGGTGTATTGTCCAATGGCACTGGAAGTGTGTCTCCATATCTTGACTTTCTGGCAGGGAATGCAAGTTTTAGACCAAAGAGATACATCGCATTTCAATTTGGGCCAACAAAATCTATCCTGGACAAGATCGACTGAAGCTGATATGCCTGGGTGAGATAAATTGTGGATAGAATCGAAAATCTTTCGGCGAAATTTGAGTGGAATGAATGGGCGAAGTTTCTTTGAAGAAGAATCGCAAATAAGATTCAATCCGTTGTCAAGAGGCATGTTTTGAAATTTGTATGAGGAAGATTTAGACTGCAGAAGGTGTTTGAGTTCCTCACAAGATGACTGAGCTTGCGCAATTTCTTGGAGTGACACAGTGGAAGAAAGTGAAATTGTTTCAATGCGAGAACAATAGTCTGCGGGAATGTTTGTAGGACCTGGTATGTAGCGAATGTCTGTGGTAAATTGACCTAGGAAGTCTAAATGTCGTAGTTGCCTTGGAGATGCTTTATCGACGCGTTGTTCAAAAGCGTATGTCAAAGGTTTGTGGTCCGTATAAATGGTGAAATGGCGACCTTCTAGGGTATATCTAAAGTATTTAACTGCCTGATAAGCAGCTAGAAGTTCGCGATCGTAGGTGCTGTAAGATTTTTGGGGTGAAGTAAGCTTTTTAGAGTAGAAACCTAGGGGTTCTAGTGTTTGATCACGTAGTTGTTGGAGGGAAGCGCCTACGGCATAATCAGAAGCGTCGACATGGAGAATCAGTGGTAGCGAAGAAGACGGATGAGCTATTAGTGTAGCGTTTTTTAGTGCCTCTTTCAAACGTTCGAATGCTTCTCGAGTCTGAGGAGTCCACTCGATTTTACGTTTGTCGCGTTTTTTGGGATTCTGGCAGAGGTCGAATAGTGGTTGCTGAATTTCCGCAGCACGTGGAAGAGAACGACGGTAGAAATTTATGAGACCTAGAAATCTTCTGAGTTTTTCAATGGTATCGGGAAGAGGTAGGTCGGTAATAGCTTTGATGCGTTCAGGAAGTGGAAATAATCCAGATTTATTTACACGAAAACCTAAAAATGAAATTTCGGCCGCTCCGAATTCACATTTGGATGAATTGATACGGATGCGGTTGTCTTGAAGTGTCTGAAAAAGTTTTGCTAGATGCTCTTGATGTTCTTTTTCAGAGGCTGATGCAACGAGAATATCGTCAAGATAGGAGTAGGCAAAGTCAAGATGTCTTAAAATTGAATGTAAATATCTTTGAAATGTTTGTGCTGAATTACGAAGGCCAAATGGGGTTTTAGCAAATTCGAATAACCCAAATGGAGTTATGACTGCTGTTTTGGGAATATCTTGAGGTGCTACTGGGATGTGATGGAAAGCGCGAATGATATCTAATTTTGAAAAAATACGTTTGCCTTCTAACTGAGCATTAAAATCCTGCAAATTTGGAATGGGATATTTGTCTGGGATTGTTTTAGCGTTTAGTGCTCGGTAATCCCCACATGGTCTCCATGAGCCATCCTTTTTTTGCACCATGTGGAGGGGGCTTGACCATGGACTTTTGGAGGGTCTACAAATTCCCAAGTCCATCATGTGCTGGAATTCTAGCTTTGCTTGAGCTAGCTTTTCCGGGGGCAATATTCTAGCTTTTGCAGTGACAGGTGGTCCTTCCGTACTTATAGTATAGAAGAACTCAACCTCTGGAAGGTTGCTAGAAGAAGTTTCCTTAAAAAGGTCAGGAAATTGTTGTAGCAATTTGAAGTACTGGTGTGTCGGGTCTACGAGATGAATTTTAGAATTAAATCCTGGTGGAGGGTTAGCACCGGCCTTAGAGAGATTTGTCTTTGTATCGATTAAACGTCTATGTTTCATATCCACAAGTAAAGCAAACTCTGCTAGAAAATCAGCGCCTATAATTGGTTGCTTGATATCGGCAAGTGTAAAGGGCCAGCAGAACCTACGGCGTAAACCTAGATCCAAATCTAATAATTGTTCGCCATAGGTATGAATAGGGGTCCCGTTTGCAGCATACAAGGTACGTTTCGATTGAAATTTCCGTTGGTCGTAAGTGGGTAGAATAACTGAAATATCCGCTCCAGAGTCGATTAGAAATTTCATATTGGAGCGTCTATCAAAAATAAAAAGGCGGCGTGTTAGGTGGCTCTCGTCTCCTGCCGCGTGGAGGGAGTGCCTTATTAGTTTTCCGACACATGTTTTGCTTTAAAATTGCAAGGTTGGATGCAACGTTTGGCCTTGTTGCCAAATCGTTCATGATACCAACACGTGGAGGTTGAGGAATTTGCGGTTATGGAATTTTGAGAAAGCTTGGGTCTTTCTCGGGAGGTAGATCGGGAACGCGTTCGCAATTCGTTGACTGATGCTGTTAGCTTCTCTAATTGCGCTTCTAACTTGGCTAGCTTGTCGGGCTCGCGTGACTGAATTTCAGCCACGTTGTATTTATCTCCGGAAATTTCCACGATTTTGTCTGCTGTAACCGACAAATTTTCTAGAGAATCGTTGCTCAAAGCCAAAATTGAACGAACGTTGACTGGTAAACGTTGTAGAAATAAAATTTTAAGGAAATTTTCTCCAATCTGACTACCGGCTAAAAACTTCATTTCGCGACTTAACTTCACGGTTAAGACGTTTGAATTTTTAAAACAATTTATTTAATACTTTGAACAATCAATACTTAATTACTTAGTTACAAAAACGTGAATAATATATAATACTAAAAGTAAGACGATCAACCTACATGTGATCTATAGTCTCAGCACTCGGTATGCGAAGGACTAACTCGGAACAAGAAATGAACGGTTCTCCCACTGTGATTAGCCTCTTTATAGTCTTTCCTCCAGGCGTGGCACTATTGTCTCTGGATCACAAGGAATCTGCTGATGTTGATTCTCACAGTGATATTCCGTTCTACTTGCACTTTGGAACTGCAAGTTCTTGGCTCCGTTCAGACGGCGGCTGACTCAGCGGTTCTTACCGTGGGAAGGCGACATTGTATTATAATGGGCCATTGTTTGGGCTCCATTTATCTCCTCCTCTTTTTGAAGACGAAGCTATGGTTCGTTCCGGATTTTCAACGGAAATCCGGACTCGGTGGTTCCTGTTTTTGTTCCTTTATCTTCCTTGCGGGTTCTTCGTTTCTTCAACCCCATTCGGACGGCTATCGTTGTGATGGTTATTAAGACAGCTATGTACAGTAATATTGTCCATATACTCAGGTGATGGATTGGTATTGTTATAGGTCCTGGTATATTTTGTTTAAGTTTTTGAAGTTGGTGTTGAATTTGATTGATGTTGTGTAGCTGTACGTTTTCTAATGATATTTCGGGTACTGGTCCTGGATTTGGTTGATCTTCTTGAATGGGGGGTTCTAGTGTAGGCAGGTTGAATAGTTGTTGTGTTTCTGCTGTTGCTGGGCCGGTCTTGTAATTTTTGTTGCCTATAGTTAATTGGCAATTTGGTTGCAGGTTGATTAATTTTGTACCCTTGATGATGTTGGTCCACTCCTGTTCCTTGCAAGTTATTCTGGCGTTAGTTTCTTCGGGTGCTATAACTATATACTGACTGGTTCCATATCTCGAAACTGTGGTTCTATTAATTTTGATTACTTCTTGATTACAATTGTTAATAGGTTTTTGAAATTTTATTAGCTTTATTTCACATGGGTTTTGATCATTCATGGTTGTTGGATTGTCGTATTTGCAAAAATATATTTGGTTCTTTAAATTTTGACATTCTTCATTACGATAGGCATATTGTTTACTGCTTAGGATAAGGTAGTTGGTTCTAGGAAGTATCATGGTAAAAAGGTCTTTCTAGGGACAGGTAATGTATTTAATTGATAATAATCATATTCTGATTCATCTACCAGAGGTATTTCTATTTGAAATATAATTTTGAAATTGTTTTGGACGGCTTTTATTTTAAAGACTTTTTCGTATAGATTTAGATCAGTGGTTGTTATTACTTTAGCATTAGTTGCATAATTTTGGATTTTATTGATTTCTTTTATTATAAATGTTGGTTTTAGTATGGATGTGTGAAAGATTCCTAATTTTGCAAAAGTGATGGCATTTTCTGTTGTTAGTGCTATTTCTTGAATATTGTTTAATAATTGTCCTAGCTGCATGAGTAACTCTAGGATCTTGATGCGATGATAGTGAGTTAATTGTTCACTTCGCAGGCTTTCTACTGTATTACCTAATTCATTTATCCTATTTATTATCGTGCCTTGGTTATGACTCAATCCTACTATCGTTCTATTAACTTCCACGATTGCCTCGAGCATGACCAATTTTTGGAACCTAAAAGTTCATGAATTTTATTTTGATCTGTCGTTAAGACTTCTAATGCTTGCTGAATGCGTTCCCCATCCTGTGAATCGAGATTCCCAGTGATTGACTTAAATATAGAAGCTAGTCCCTTTATTAAGCCACGTTTTTTGTCTATTAATAATATTGTTATTTGGAAAAATCTTGTAAAATGTATTATCCCTGCTTGCTGCAGTAAAATTCACTTATCATGAAATTTCGCTATGCAGCATTGTAATTTGTTATTGTTAACTACTGGTGGATATTTATTAGCTCTTATTTAATTTATTGGGAGTTTATTCCTAAATGATTGATTCGTTACCTTACCTTATTTCTAGCTGATTATATAATTTATTAATACTAGGATTACTTGAAACGGTCTTATAATTACGTTAATCGTTACGTGCGTTAATTCATTTAAGAATTAAGCTTGCTATTTAAATTGTCTGTGTCAGTCTGTCTACTTCCGGTTTATGTACGTACGGGTATCTATATAATTTAGAATGGACAGGTATGTCGTCTGTTGTCCTTATTCTATGTTTTATCGCATTTGTGTGCGTCAATGGTTCGTTTTTATTTTAAAATATGTCCTGATATTCTGATAATAAACTAAATAACAATTGTTTTTCCTCGTCATTTAATTCTCCTGTATCTATTTGTTCAATTAAGACATTCTCATTATTAATCCGTTTTTGATTACGCCCCGTATCGTAAGTGTTTAAATTATTAATATGAGTTGCACTAGAATTGTTATTTTGTATAACTACTGGAGCAAACGAAAGTCTCCTTTGGCTGTATCTGGTTTCAGATGCATATTGTTTATTTAATCTGTTGAATGGCCTATCTCTTACATTATAAGCTTGGTTATTATTTAGTACGTGATTAATTGTCTCAAGTTCTTCATTACGTATGAAATACTGCTGGGTTATTATATTGTTTAAATTCAAATGAGTCTCGGGTAGCCCCTACGCTGCCTGGTAATTCTTTCTTATCTTTGTTGTACCTCGATTTTGTTGTTAATATAATGTTTATTTGGAAAAGTCTGGTGTTATAACACAGGTGAATGCATTAAAATGTCTTTACATGAATTAAAGGCACCAATGTAGTTCCTGTCGTTAACGTTTATTCATAAGTTTACTTGAAGCCTTTTGTTAGTGGCTTTACGACTGCCTCGTCTGTTCATGATCAGATATACAGTATGGTCTTAATTATATGGATTTCTTATTTCTTTTTTTTTCTTGAATGGTCGATAATGGTCGATAATTGTGCTGTGAAAATCCTTTAAAGTGTCTTACGGTCGTTTTGTTACTAGTGTTTTCTTAATAGACTTGCGAAGAAGCTTAGACAAGATTTTGTCTAACATTTTGATATGAATATTTATAATACATTTTTTTTTCATTGTTATTAATGTTATTATATTTTTAGATGGTTAATCTATTACGTATATTTCATACCTCTATAAAATTTGGGTGATTCTACGTTATTAAAGTTTTTGTTGATAGCCGAACTTACCAGTTCGTAATCTTGTCCATTTACAAAAAAAATGCAATAATATTTCCTTTGTGGTAACCAATATTCTTTTCTAAAAGTCTCTATTTGATCTGGTTTATTTAAATTAAAATTTGCACATATATAATTCCTTTTGTCCCGTCTGACTGATTGGTTTGTCAGTATTTTTTAAACTATCTGATTTTAAATCTGTGTGCCATACCCAGTGGTCTATCGGTGAATTATCTTTATAAAATGTTTTCTAATTACGTAATGAATGGTTTCATTATTGATTCTACTTTTGACAAGGTGATAACGATAAGATTTATTACATACGCCTATATGTCCTTTTTCTTTACGACAATATTAATCATCAGCTTAGTTATTCAATTTAAAATTTGTTGAGTGCGGTCCTGAATATAATTTTTATTTAATGTTTATCTACTAGTATATTTTAGGTATTTGTTACAGTAAGTGTGTTTTTTCGTCATCTTAGTCGCCTGTATATATTTGTCATGAATGTAACGGTGTCTGCTTAGTGTCGCTTTATTTGTTTGTAGTCTTTAGGTAATTGTCAAGTCATGTATGTGATGTATCCGATTTTCCCGTTTTACCTCACTTAGGTAATATAAGTTGATTGCTTATTTAGTTTATTTAATTTAAATACATTGTAATCTTTTTTGTTACAATATTCACAGGTTTTAATATAATTTTCAATTTTCTGTCTCATCTGGGGAAAAGCGAATTTGTTTTGCATCTGTTCACAAGTTTCCTTAAATGAGCGATGTCGGCGTTTAGTTTCATGAGCAAGCATAATTTGTAGCCTAATATCTGATGCCGATTGTAATTTTTCCAATATGGGTAGTTTTGTTTTAGAATTATTAGTCATATTGGACTTTTGGATTTTTATGGGGTTTGTTTCAGTACTATTTTTATTTATGGCAAAAATTTGTTTATTATTAACATTAGAGTTTTCCGCTTTAGGGTTTGTTTCACTTACTACCTGTTTTACCGTTTTTAGCCCCGTATTCCCCGTATTATCATGTTGACCTAAAGGTTCATCTTCCTCTGGTTTTTCAATAACTAATTTATTTCTACCTAGTGCTCTATCCGGCTGCTTAATTAATTTAGTACTATATTTTAATTGATTTTTACTTTCTGTGTGGTCGTCGTATATATTATATAACCTATTAAGATCAGTTTCCTCGTTACAATGTTCGTTTGTAGTGGGAACTTCATTTAAACTGCTCTGTGGACTTTTGTTTGATCTCCTTATTATATTACCACCGGTGAGCCAGGAATTCACATAATTCATAATACTGTTATTGTTCTGTTGAACGTTCTGCTTCGATTTTGTCTCGTCAACGAAATCAAGCGAATGCCTGGGTCTCATGTTGCTTGCGTCCTTTTTCAAGTTCAAGTTTAAATTAATTCTATGGTCATTCATTCCTTTCTTATGATTATAACTACTATCACTGCCCTCGTTAATTAAATTATTTGTTGGCATATCTATATGGTTAATATGTACTACCGGTTGTCCGTATACGTGTCTGCTATCTGAAAATTTTGTTGTTGACTATCGTATTCGTCTGCTGGCGAATTTTCGTAATTTAATTCTTCGTTGACGTCATTCAAATCGTAATTTGTTTCATTTATGTGATTATCATTAAATTCTAAGTTATTTAATTGAGCTGCTCTACTTGGCTGCGTTAGTGACAGTCTAGTATTAGAACTATCTACTTCCATTGGTTCGTGATAATTTCTGTTAGCATTATGATTTACATTGGGTCGACCCGGTTGATTATTGAAGTTAGGTCTCCTAAATTGACTCGAAAAATTTTGCCTTGGTACAAAGTGTTGATTTTGTCTAGGCTGGGAATTTGTGTGATTGTTTTGATTATTATGTTGTTGAAAGGGTCTAAAGTTATTTTGGAAAGGTCTCTGAAATTGTACATTCTGAAAAGGTGGGTTATTTTGTCTCTGAAAGAACGTACGGTTTTGTCCTTCTAATTTATTACTATTACTGAAATTCTTATTTATTGTTTTATCTCTATAATCGAAATTTTCCTCTGCGAATACGAATTTCAAAGCTTGTTCTATGCTCGTGGGTGCTTGACTACGCAAGACGAGCCCTAACGGATTGCGTATTCCTCCTAAGAACGCTTTTAATGTTTGATTCTGGTATATGTCTTTCTTAATTAATCGCACGCCTTCATTTGGCTCGTTGGCTATTAAACTCGAGATGAGCAATTGCTCTATATGACGGCATCTGTTCGCGAACGACAGTGCGTCTTCAGCATTACGCTGTTTCAAGGTTAACATCTCCGCTAATAAACTATGACTATCTCTTTGGTCACTGAAATTCTGAACAATGGCCTCTCTCAGGTCTGCCCACGTATTAATTATCTTTGTATTTACTATAAGCCGGGCTGTTCCCGTTAGTTTAGTTTGAACATAATTTAGCAAGAAGTGATTCATATACAGATTCTCATTTGGCACGTAGAACTGGTTCATGACCAAGTCACATGCTTTTAAAAAGTTGCCTACGTTGGCTGGTTGCCCGTCGAACTCGGGAATAGCTTTTAAGAAAAATTCTTTGAATTGGTCTGTCATATTGCTACTGTTACTACTCTTATTAATATTAGAATGATTTACTGTTATGTTATTGTCGCTAATGCTGATTGATCTAAATCTATACTCTATGTTACATAAACTTTGTGATTCTTCCTCTGACTCAGACATATAACGTTACAATACAACACATATAAAAAATTGGAAGTGTAAAATGGGATAGCAGTAAACTTCCCATAATACGATGGTTGCTGCTTCCATTTGACTCTGCTTGGCTACTACTTCTGCTTTAACTTGGCTCTGCTTGGCTCGAATTGGTTATTAGGCGTTGATACGCTTAAAAATCGATATGCTTTCGGTTTTCTAACCAATACTAACGACTGCGCCACTTAACTTCACGGTTAAGACGTTTGAATTTTTAAAACAATTTATTTAATACTTTGAACAATCAATACTTAATTACTTAGTTACAAAAACATGAATAATATATAATACTAAAAGTAAGACGATCAACCTACATGTGATCTATAGTCTCAGCACTCGGTGTGCGAAGGACTAACTCGGAACAAGAAATGAACGGTTCTCCCACTGTGATTAGCCTCTTTATAGTCTTTCCTCCAGGCGTGGCACTATTGTCTCTGGATCACAAGGAATCTGCTGATGTTGATTCTCACAGTGATATTCCGTTCTACTTGCACTTTGGAACTGCAAGTTCTTGGCTCCATTCAGACGGCGGCTGACTCAGCGGTTCTTACCGTGGGAAGGCGACATTGTATTATAATGGGCCATTGTTTGGGCTCCATTTATCTCGCGTAAAAGTTGCGATGGTTTTCTGTCGCCTAATTCTAATTCTGTTAAAAGTTTATTTAGTTTGCGACTATCGGACTCTTCAAATTCTAATAAAAGACGTTTCATTAGATCTGAATAGGGGGTTGATGATAATGGTTGGGTTAAAAAAACTGAAATTGACTCTGCGACATCAGGATCAAGTATAGCGAGTACATGACTCAATTTTGTCTTTTCAGAACTGATCTGCGATATATCAAACTGGGCGTCAACCTGCATTTGCCAGATTTTCACGTTACGTCTCCATATAGGAGGTAATTTTATTGCAACCCTTGCCATGATATTGCTGCTTGAAGAATCTTCGGCCATTGTGAAAAAAATCAGATAATTTTTAAATTAGAAAAGACTGACCTGTTTAGATATTAGTTTTCTGTAGGCCTGAGCACGTGCGTGGAAGTTAGGCGACGTCGGCTGGAACATCAGGCTGGGCATCTTCGGCTTGCGGCACGGGGTCACCAATATGGATGTTAATTGCACTTGTTGATATTAAATCCATACGTAAACATTTAATATACTTTATTATTTCACCAACTGAATAAACTATATGATACATTTAACTATAAAACAATCACATACAGTACATAACAGATAACTGACCGAGCGTGGAGAGACGTATCTTCACTGTGTCGGTTGGTAGCGAGGAGAGAGAGAGAGATCCCTGGTGTCTCTTATATAGTAGTTCTTGACAACTTGCTGTCGAATAACGTAACGCAACGTTTAGCTGTCAAGAGAAACATAGGGTAGTGTTGACGAAAACACTGCGGTCGGAACCACCGCCACATGGACAATAAAAATAAACAGTTTTTACCAAAACCTAGCGTTTTTGTTGCGTTTTTACGTAAGTTAAAAGTGTAGGTATGTTAAGGTTATGTTGTTGACGATATTCAACATCGCATGGAAGGAAGCCCTACCAAATCTGTTCGTAGGTAATCTGCCCAAATAGGTACATATTTGTTCAATGTTACACAATACACATTCCCAAAACCGTAAATTAAAAGTTTAAATAATCGGACCTCAATTTGTTTACGTACATTACAAAATTTTGATGTCTATACAAAATAAAAGTAATATTTTATTGTTTTTAATTTATTTTTTTAACAATCAATAACAGTAAACCATACATTAACAGACTTTCTGTTAAAAATACTAAATAATAAATACATTTAAGACATTTACTGTTTCACCTTTATAATTTTTATATTTTTTATAAAACCCCAAAGGAAATATGAGACAACACTGGCATCTTATAGGGATTTCATTAATTCAGGTTGTACAACCATGTATGCCGGGTTGCCTAACTTAAGCGGTCACGTGGGGTTCGGGAATTAATGAAAGCCCTGTATAATTACTTAATGAACATCAAAATTTCAAAAATTAAACTTAGGTTTATAAAAAGATTGTTGTCTTTTCGCATTTTCCAAAATGTGTGTGTAGCCAGTCCCAATTGTATCCTGTTGAGACACTAACGCTACGTCAGGTTGCAATGAAAAGATGAAGCAATCCTGATATTTTAAGGTTATGCAAGGATAGTTTTCTTTGTAGTCGCCGTGTCTCTGCTTCAAAATTTTGGCGACATAATATACGCTTCTATTGAATTCCATCATTAAAAATTGCGTTCAGTCGGCGACGCTTAAAATTCAGGAAAATCGAAGTTGTTTCCAGAGTCCTCTGTCGCCAGATAAGTCATCAGGCAGTTCTATTCATAAATCGCTCTTGTTGTCACAAGAAAACCCAACAATTTTCTTCTTAACGGTAGAGCCGTTATTTTTTGTTTTGGTTTTACAGTTTTTACTGTGCTTCTTCATTAATGATGTTCAATTCAGGTGTAACCGTAACTGTCATGCTTTTACGTCTTCTGGTTGCATTTTTTGTTTGTTTGCAGAAATACGATCAAAATTTCAGGTGGAATGAACACACTGCTGTTTGGTACGTCTTTGTGTTTAGGTGGTGTTATAGATTCGGATTCAGCCTCCTCAGTTTCTAGATTATGACTAGTGGTTGTGTCACGCGAATCCTATCTACTTGAGGAGATGTAATATCACAACTAGTCATTCTGCTTCTTGCAAAGTAACCTTCTGTAAAAATATATTTCTTGAATGTAGATATTCATATTTTTTCAACCTGATTTATATTGGTAGGAGTGACGGCTTTCCCGAACGTTATTCCCATACACTCTGAAATGTCGTAAATATAGAGTGAACGTCCAATGGCCTTCGCATCCATGACTTAATAGCTGAGCTGTAGAAAGGCTTGAAGGGAAAACACTGCCAAATCAAGAACTTTGAGCTTTTTAAAGTAGTGTGGCGGTACCCTTAGAGTTATAAGGCCGTTTTCTTGCCTAAATCTAGTACAAATGAGAAGAGGTGGCTTTCATGATTGTCATTAATTAGTATCCAAGGATTTTCTGGACTACTCAATGAATTGTGCATTAAATGCCTCATTACCCCGTTGGTAAACAGATCTACAGTGATCCAGCCAGAAGGCTGGATCAAACGCTAAGGTTGATAATCCATGTGGCATAGGCTCTTTAAATTTTTTCTCGGAACGAGCATTACAGCCGGCGAAAAATTACCATTGGCACTTATAATACAACAAATGGTAACCAAAACATCCCGTTTTCACTTCTTACAAAACCAATCTGCTTCACCTTCTTCAATATAATGTGTCTTAGTTTGTGTACCGTAGTAGTTGCAGTCTCATCTAGGTTGAAAATATGCGTTCTATGTCCGAAAGCTGGAGAACGTTAACACAAAGACTTTAAGTTCTCAAAAGCTAACAGCACGTTGTGACGGTTCAATGATGTGACCCTTAAAAGGCCACATCTCTGTTTGTTAAATGCTCAGTTGTATATGACAATTCATAACTTCATGCAAATATTCTTGTTCAGTGTTTGTGGTATATCTCCAAAATTCTAACTAGCTCATATGCTGATTCGCGAATTTTTTTATTTTTAATTTTTTTATTTATTTCAACAACACACCACGAGGGCTTACAGTCTAAATACTATCGTACCGTGGGTGTCGACAAGGAGGAAATAGGCAACTTGTTAATTCTGGACTTGAAGGTTTGGAGATTCGGGGGAGAAGGAAAAACATGTGCCGACAAGGAATTCCACAACTTGGAAGTCCTCGGGACAAAAGAGCGGACATAACAAGATGTTCTATGTCTGGTGACCTGGACAGCAAAAGGGTGCATTCGCTCTGTTTCCCTGGTAGATCTGTTGGGGGCAGCAGGTGGAGGAACTATGGAAGAAAGCTCCTCTGAGCACTGCAAGTGCAGATAACTATAAAAGAGAGAGAGGTCACCAACGGCACGTCGGTGGGCAAGGGATGTCAGCCTTTGGGTGCGGGTAGGGTCACCGATGAGACGTATAGCTCTCTTCTGAATGGAGTCCAGGATAGCGAGTGTAGGAGCAGCAGCAGCACCCCAGATGTGGGAGCAGTATTCGAGGTTTGGTCTGATTTGTGAAGTATATAAAGTATAGAGATTATCTGGTGAAAAGTATTTGCGAGCCCGGAAGACGAAACCTAATTTCTTAGCAGCCGCTTCTGCAATTGATGTGACATGTTGGTGCCCATTGAGATTTCGATCCACAGAGATGCCAACAACTGAAAAAGGACTCATTACTTTGAATGACTTGGTTGTTTATTATGATGGGTCTAGGGCTGGTGTATCTCTTATGAGAAAGAAAGCAAGACTGTGTTTTGGTGAGGTTGAATTGTACAAGATTTCTACTTCCCCAGTCTAATATTTTTTGGAGATCCACGGAGATAGAACCCTCCATGAGTCTGCGATCCTCATCTAGTTGGGCTAAAGAGACAGGCTTAGAATATTGTATATTGGAGTGGAGGGTGCTGTCGTCCGCGTAACTGTGAACTGGGTTGGATGTGCTAGAGAGGAGGTCATTGATGTGGAGAATAAACAAAGTAGGGGCTAAAGCTGAACCTTGAGGAACTCCTGCATTAATTGGATACAGTTTAGAGGAATGTCCATCCACGACAACAGAAATGCTCCGGTTGGAGAGGAAATTTGCTGTCCACGTACAGAGTTTTGGTGGTAGGCCATAGGCCGGTAGTTTATTAAGCAGCGCTGCGTGCCAGACCTGGTCGAATGCTTTGGATATGTCTAGAGCGATAATCTGGGATTCACCGTGTAGTTCCATAGACTTGTTCCAAGAATGGGTGACAAAGGAAAGGAGGTCGGCAGTTGATCTGCGCTGACGGAATCCATGAGACAAGAGGTGGGAACTTGCTCTTGCAGAAATTATTCCCAATAGATTTAGCAGGAGTCCAGAAGGGTTTGCTCCGCTGGAGCTTAAGAGGACTTTGTTTTTGATGTGGTTACTAAACGAGTTTTTTTGCCTCAGAAAGAATGCGGACATAGCGGTTTCTTGCGTCGTTAAATGTTTGACGGTTTTCTTGACTGGAATTGTGTAGAAGATTTTTGTGAGCTTTGACCTTTTCAAGTCTGGCCTTGTTACAGGATTTAGAGAACCAGTGCTTTTGAGTGGCTGCAGAGGTTTTCTATGTACGTGGAATAAATAATTCCAAGCCAGCTTGGATAATTTCGGTGACGTTTTGTGAGATATCAGTGGGGTCAGGATGAGAGAAGCAGACAGACGCCCATGGAAATGAGGAAAAGTAATCTCGCATTTCGTCCCAGTTCGCGGAATTGTAGTGCCAAACGAATATATCTTTCTGATTTGGCATAACATGTTCTGGCACACTGGGCTGCATACACAGCTCATATTTTGTTGGACATCTGTAGCAATTATAATCTGATAATCATCCGACAATCGGTTGCTTTTAAACATATCGGAAAAGTGTGATATACCTTACATCTGTTCATTCCACAACTTCACCTAAGAACAGTTTTACTTAAAAAACTAAAACAACGGAGGCCTTAATCTGTTCATCGAACAAACTGCCTTTGTCTGTTTTTCTGGTTCTCCCTCTGACTCCATCATAAAATGCATGAAGAAGTGCTGTCCATTAGATAATGAAATGCAAAGAAGTAGTGGATATAATTAGTTGTATTGAACGCATGTTTCACAATGAAACATGTTTAATTGTAAACTTTTTTTTGTTCCACTTTGGAAATTTTCAGCTATGCCATTTGATCCAAATATAAACAAAATGTCAATTGACATAACTTATACAGTGTACTATCTCACCGTATTGCCCTCACTGGGAAATGAGCTCAATAAAAACCTTCAAGAATAATGATTGTTCTTTCTACACCCTTTTAAATTATCACAAGAACATATTTTCTCACCTCCTTAGGCGCAATGAGAATAACATTTCAAACTAGATGACACAATAACTCAAGCACCGTTTATTGTATAACGTAGCTTAACGTACGAGTGTCTCACAACAGTAAAAACTCGGTTCCATTGATCATGCGCACTTCGCAGAATATTTTAAGTAACGAAATACCTGACGTGCTTTTTACACACAATCCTCCCAATTATCCTTCCTGACCTGCCCTGATATCAGTTTGCCCAATTAAAATCTAAAAGGGGAAGAAAAATCAACCCTGCGATTCATGTGAGCATAATGTACTTTTCCTTTCCTTTTGTCCTCCTTTTAGCTTTTGATTAGGCAAACTGTCAGGGCGGGCCAGTAAGGTCAGTTGGGAGGATTGTGTGCAAATAGCACGTCAGGGAGGTCTTTTATTTCGTTACTTAAAATATTTTGCGAATTGCGCATGATCAGTGCTGCCGAGTCGCGAGACGCTCATCTTATCATTAGTGTCATATCAACACACGTGATCTGAACTGCCGCGAATTTAAAAATTATTTGAGTTGTTTCACTCTCCCCTACTATTATCTTTTAAGTATGATAAGTAGTAAGATAATGCAACTATTTCACTGTTATACGCTGAAAACAATCTGGCTACAATGTTGAGTTCTTGAAAGTTTATTTTGTTTCAGAGTTCAAATCTCAGCATAGAAGAATTCCATCACTCTCTTCAAGATGTAACTAACTTTCCTTTGAGGCCATTTGTTTTACCTTTTCTTCGGGCACACTTACCATTACTTCAGAGAGAAATACACAACTTGGCTCGGACAAACAAGCAGGTACGTAAAATCTAAATGAGTCATTCATTTATTTATTTTTGTGAACAAGTAAATAATAATAAGTTTATTTGCATCCATATTAACTATACATGTAAAATAAAAAAGGTTGCAATAAAACTATCACAAATAAACCATATAATATCCACTGAAAGCATGTTTCGGTAGATTAGCTACTAACTTTCAGTCGCTGGCGTAACACCGGTCAGAAAACTTTGTTTTTCTCTACACTCTGAACTAACCTCAAACGCCGCACTAAATTACTTGGGTTTTATTTAAGGATCATGACGAGGCTTTGATAACGTGTGGTGTTTTAAGATACTCTTTACCGCTTTTGTCAGATCACCCCTAGACTAGGACTCCATACTACCAACGGTATAAGGTCCACTTAGAATGTGTGTGTGTGTGTGTGTTGTCTTTGTTCATGGCTGCGGTCGTCAGACCATTCGCACATTTTTTCCGGCTTCTTGGTTTGGATCCCATCTGTATCCTACTTTTCTTTTGAACTTAGAATGTGTTTAGCGTATGTTCCTAAAGTATTTGTGATATAGAGAGGATAATCATTATCCGTAATAGAGTGCATATATATATATATATATATATATATATATATATATATATATATATATATATATATATATATATATATATATATATATATATATATATATATATGTATGTATCCGAGCGATAAACCAAAAAATACCAAACCGATTTCAATCAGACTTGGCAAAAATCTTGTTTGGGCGAAAACCGAGGTCGTGTTTGTTAATCAGCCGTTATGCTTAAGTTTTTCCGGTAGAAAATCAGCGAAAACTTTTTGAAAACGCTATATCGAATGAGACTTTACATGTGGCTAGAAATAGTGCAAATAAACCTATGTTGTAAATTTTAAGTAATTTGGTACACAATATTTAGAGTCTTTTCAAATTAAAAATAAAATCCCAAAGATATGTGTTGAAACGACTTAGTGGTTAAAGTCCAATGCCTGACAGACAGAGTAGTTAACTGCCACGCGTAGATTAATTCATACAACAGGTATAAACTATACATTAATGGTAACCAAACTAAATATATACTAGGCATAATACATACTATCCGAACCAACAATCGTGAAATTTCGGCCGCAATGATGGAAAATGACAGACGACATGAAATTAAAAATTTGCCAATTGATTGTTATTTAACTGGGCGATTCAATCAATTATTAAAATACATTATATTTGTAGCTTTATTAACGGCCCAAACACAGTTTTAGCGCAGCATATATATATATATATATATATATATATATATATATATATATATATATATATATATATATATATATATATATATATATATATATATATATAATGCTGTCGCATAATATAACAGAAATTTAAACAAAATCAAGGCAAGTCTCTATAAAAATGATTCTAAAATAGTTTCTTTTATCTTTAACCTTAAACATAAGACGTCATATAAGACGGAAACAGTCGTGGGATGTGCTTCAATGGTAATTCTACTAATTTTCGATAATTAAATAATTCTGTATACTTTAAATATAATATCTGGGGCATGAAGCCGATCTAAACTATCACGCAAATAAAACATTTGTTGGCGTGAGCCTAGATAGCACAGGGGTTACCGCGGTTGCCACCAAAGCAGAAGGTTACGCGATCGAATCCAGCTCGATGGATGGATGTTTTTCTTTAATGTATTATTTTGATATTTGGAGAAACAATAGTGCACAGATTTCATACGTTTTGAACAAGATATCAGTCTTGTTTAAAACGCCTAAATAAGTGTGTCCCCGTTGATTCTGAAATTACAATTTTTTTATTGTTGTAATTGTTATTGAAAAAACCGGTTTGATTAGGTTGACCAAAACGAAATCATACTGGCGACTAATAAGGAAAAATAACTGCTACGTTTATACTTTGGCAGATAATTTACTTTCCTAAATATGAATTAAGTTTCCTTCTGGAAATCTTCTGTATAACTTTAATGAAATTTGCATCACAAGTTTCTTTTAAAGAGACTTACGCTATCTACAGATATAGCAAATTCAGTTCTTTACCTTCATAGAAAATTGAGTTTTGGGCATTTTTCCCAAAAGGGGTTAGAACATGGGATTTTTTTGATAATAGAGAGATATCGATGGTAACACATTCTTCAAATGTACGCGTACTAGGACCTCTAAAATCTATCTTCAAGGTCTGTGTAAGTTTAAAGTATTAACTTTACTAATATGCCGTATCATAATAGTGTACAATACTTATGAAAATTCGCTACTATGAATTTTTGTAATTTGCCTCAGCCTCGTACCAATGCTCTTTTAAGATCACCAGATATATTTTTCAACACACGCAAAGAAATAGTAACGTACATAAACAATAGTAGTACTTTATAGGGTAGCCAGTTTTAGAGTAACAATTCCTTGTTTTTTTGCTTATGTTTTGTGCTATGAGGATGACGTGCAAATTAATTAATATGGATCATAGAGTTGTGTTTTAGTGAATTTTCTTAGAAAAAATTCACTAATGAGGAGATCCCGACTTTTGAATTTTGGAAAAAATTTCTTCAAATGAGCGCGATCTAGGACCCCTAGAACCCATATCCGGGGCCAGTTTCAAGTTTTATATATATATATATATATATATATATATATATATATATATATATATATATATATATATATATATATATATATATACATATATGTATGTATCACACCGATAACTCAGAAAATAATGGAACGATTTTGATAAAATTCAGCACGTGCGTTCCTTTTGTAATAGGCTTGGATAAATTCGTTAGCCAGGAATATAGAACCAGGTTTTCTCGAAAAATTTTGGGTTTTCTTTCGAAAGAAAGTTTTATCTGAAAAATAGAAAAGCTATGGTAACCAAATTTAATACGTAAGTTAACGATATTAACGGGAAATTATTTACCAAAATTTATATTTCTATGTTAAAAGAAAGAAGTTATAGAAAAATATTTCGTGCCAGATCATTTCTATGAAAATTCACTACCATAACGCACTTGCTGCGTCCAGACTTTTTTCTTTTTGTCTTAACTACTTGGGTTATTATTAGTTTAGGATAAGATGCATTTATTTTTTAAACTTTTCCTTGCTAGCAAGTTGCTAACTGTCAGCCCTACCATTGTGATTTCCTCTTTGGTGTTGATTTCAATACATAAAAAAATTAAAGATAAAGAAATAATGAAAATTTTATAGGGTGCGCTGAATCGAAAGGAAAAGTGAGCATCCGCTTAAGCTTTTATCTCGCTAAAAGGACGATGATTGGCAAGAAAGCATATAAATAAAGAAAGAAGAATTATAATTAAGCATATAATCCCTCACAGAATTGTTCGAAATAATATATGCGATAGGGGGATTGTAATGAACAGAATTCTAATGAGAACAAACTATATTTAAAATGTAAATATTGTATAATGCAAAACAGGGATGGCTTTGCTTGCCTTGTGTAAACATAACTGGAAACTGGAAAGAAATTAAAGATAAATAAAATGTAGGCAAACGTCTTAAAACGGGTACATAAAACATGAGCAAGTGCAGATCGATATGCAAATTGCTGTAGAGAAACAAATAAATCAGGCAAACTCGATAAATGAATTCGGTACAGAGGCGTACAAATCAAAAATAATTGATAAAGTTTGTTCCCTATCCTTACGGAGTTATGAAGTTGTAACTTTTATTGTTCTTCTACTTCACGTAACATACGGGTTTTACAACCGTCTGCTAATTAAAGAAAAAGGTCAAATATCTGTGTAATTATTGGAAACGTAATTTTGAAAAAACAAGAGAAACTATTGAGATGCATAACATGTTTTAAATACAGGGTACTTCTTTGATATTGCGAAAAACTTTCAGAAGCGATTGCTTGGCAAAAAATAAGAGGGATGCTTAGCATAAAATATTAGGATTTACTTCAGTCCAAAAGTTAATATTAAAAAGATACAGGGTGTTAAAGTGTTAAATTGAATTTCCATTTTCCCTTCATATCAATGGGTGAAGATTGGAACCTGTGATGACCACTCATAAGTACCATTTGGAAGACCCAATTCATCAGAATACAGATTTTAGACCTGACGGTCGTTTCGCTAACAAAGTTAGCGTCACCAGGGGGATGAATAAACCGGGGGAATAAAGACTAGAACTACTATTTATGTTAGTTGCCAAGCAGTAGCGAACAGCTTCTTCTAGGTAGGTATACAGATAGACCCCCACTGTTGAGTCTTAAATCCCTGTATTAAAACTGCATACCTTCCTTTGTGATACCGTGCGTCGTTATCAAATATTCCTTCTAAGAATGAGACGCTGATTATTAAGATAACAGTTCGAACAATGAAGTACATAGAAAGGGACCTACTCTATACATGGAAACATTTTTGTTCAAGTTTCTAAGGATATATATATACTTTCGTAAGCATCTAGCTGACACGATTGCCTCGCGTTTTTGATCAACTTGAGATTTTCGTTATCTATATGATGATTATTATCCCAAATATGCTGAAGAATACATGATTTGTCAATACTTCCATATCTCAGTTGCGCTGAATGTTCTTTAAATCTAGTTTCAATAGTTCTTTTAGTTTGCCCAACATATTTAAGTTTACAATCCTTACAACCTACTTCAAAGATTGCCGACACTTTTGTGGTTTTATCTTTATCCTTTTGGTTTCCTAGCAAATTTTTTAATGTATTTTTGTAGGAAATGTCGCAACTTTGCATTTCTTAAAAATGCTATTAAAACCTCTCGTAATTCGCGATTCAAATGGTAAACAAACAACGGTTTTTTCTGGTTTATCTTTTCTGAGAGTTGTAGATTCCGCTAACATTTTCTTTGTTTGATATAACCTCGTTGTTTTCCAGTGTTTCCATAAAAGAATCCCTAACGTATTTGGACCATTTGTTAAAAATAAACAACATAGATGAAGAGGTCTGCAAAGAATATAGATAGATTAAACAAATATTTGCATGAATCAGAATATTTTTCAATTTAACAATGAATTTGTGGAGCAAACCCATGGCACAGCAATGGGCAACCGCCTTTCCCCCATTCCTTGCACACCATTTCATGAATAGATTTGAAACAAACCTAGCAAACTAAAATGACTATTTTCCGACAGTATGGTTTCATTATGTGGACGATTTTTTTGAAGTATTTAATACAAATGTATGTAAAGTAGATGATTTTATTTCCAAATTAAACAGTTAGTTTGACTCCATTAAATTCACGCATGAAATAGAGAGTAATAACAAATTACATTTTCTTGATGTATTAGTCATTCAAAATAGAGACCGCTAATAATTTGACATCCACAGAAAGGAAACCACTGCTGTGAGTTACATTTTGATTGACTCACGCCATAGTTTACCACAAAAAAACAGCTATACTTAATATTTGATAACGACGCACAGTATTACAGAGGCAGGTACGCAGTTTTAATTACAGAGATTTAGACTCAACAGTTGAGGTCTGTCTGTTTACCTTCCTAGAGGACGCTGTTCGCAACTGCTTGGCAACTAACATATAAATAGTAGCTCTAGTCCTTATTCACTTAGTTTATCCATTCCTCTGATGATGCTAACTTTGTTAGCAAAACGATCGTCAGGTCTAAAATCTGCATTGTGATGAATTGGGTTCTACAAATTGCACTTCAGTGCTCATCACAGGTTCCAATTTTCACCCATTGAATACGTCTAGATATCAAAGGTAAATCGAAATTCAATTTCTCACTTTAACACCCTGTATATTTTTCCAAACATTAGGAAAAATGTAAAAGAGCGACTCACACGATTCCTGTAGAAATATATACTGTGCCCTAATCAGTTTGGCTTTAGGGAACAAAAACCCACAGAAAATGCAATAGTAACATTAATATTTGAAATACAAAATGCCATGGATGGGCAAGACAAATGCTTATGTATTTTTATCGACTTTGCGAAGGCATTCGATACTGTAAATTATATGATATTGTTAAATACATTAGATGATATAGGTATAAAAAGTATTGGCAAAAAACTTTTCGAAACGTATTTGACCAACCGAAAACAAGTTAGAAAACCAAATGGAGAAAACAGTGAATAACAACAAATCACATGTGGAGGGCCACAGGGAACGGTACTTGGCCTAATTCTATGTCTGATCTACATTAGCAATCTTCATGTAAATAGTAACAATATTTCATTCGCTGACGACACAACAATAATATACAGAGACACAACCTGGGACAAATTAAAAAAGAAAGCAAAGACAGATTTTGCCAAAAATCAATAGATGGTTTGACGCTCACTTGCTGACAGTAAATTGTACTTAAACAAAATACCCCTCCTTCTCATAGTTCAAGCACTCGCAACTCACATTCAGAACAATGCAGATAAAAACAAACTCTCACACTAACTACATTACAATAGGAAACGAAAATAGCATAAAATACCTAGTGCTCCATATAGACAATAACCTGAAATGGGACGTACATGCGACAAATCTAACAACAAACTAAGAAACCTACTGTACAAGTTTAAGACACTAACCTGCATACTAACACTGGACCAAATTAAAACAATATACTACACGCTAGCACAATCGCTCATACAGTGCGGCATATTAGGATGGGCAACCGTTTCAAAAGATATTACATCCCTATAGAAATAATACAGAAACAACTGCTAAAAATTACTAATATCAACATAAGAATATAAACACAGCAACAATAGGTAATTATAGATACAGCACAAGAATAAAAACATTGGCAAAACACGAAACGCGGGGTGCACACAAAAAGATCGGTATGAAATCGATAACCTGCTTGGCTCCTCCTTCTAAGACCAGAACTACGATCAGTAGTGAATTTAAAGAAGTTTTAAAAAGACCTGAATGCATGGATTATAAACTATAATCGAGAAGGAATCAGTAGAATAGTGGAAAATGCACACACACTGAACATATGATAAATATAAATCTGACGAGCTTCCCCGCGGATTCTTACAACCTTCTGTAGTAATATGGCCAAGAATTGGTTAGTTAGTAGATTAGTTACTTAAGTTACTATGAAACTAACATTGGGCTCTCAAATTAGCTAAACTTTCGCTTAACCTTATTATTATTATTATTATTATTATTATTATAACAAGAACGAAACGCGATTATTTTAGCGAATTTTTTTTTAATTCGCTAATGAGGAGATCTGTGTTTATATATATATATATATATATATATATATATATATATATATATATATATATATATATATATATATATATATATATAATTCGCTAATGAGGAGATCTGTGTTTATATATATATATATATATATATATATATATATATATATATATATATATATATATATATATATATATATATATATATATATATATATATATATAAACACAGATCTCCTCATTAGCGAATTAAAAAAAAATTCGCTAAAATAATCGCGTTTCGTTCCGATAACTCAAAAAATAATGGACCGATCTTGATCAAATTTGGTGAGTACCTTCCTTTTGCAAGTGACTTGGATAGGTTCGTTAGCCAGGAAAATCGGCACAGGTTTTGCCAGAAAATTTTGTGTTTTCTTTCTAAAAAAAAATCATATCTCCGTAAATAACAAAGCAAGGGCAACCAAATTTGGTACGCGTGTTTCCTTCCCCCCTTGTGTGGGCGAGGTTTAATGGGGATATGGCTTCAAATAGACAGCTTTTAAGCAGTTTTCTTTGCTTTTTCTGCTCATATTTCCTTTTTACTACCTACCCCGCCCAGCACCCGTATTCACTCCCAGTCCCGTAACTTCCTTGGGGGGTGTGAACCAGAAATTTTTCTTGTGGTTTATGCATCCAGGTTGGGGTCCTAGTAATATTTCTGAAAACAATTTTTTTTAAAGCGTTCGGGAGCTAATCTGCAAATTTACCGAATTTTCATTAAATCCTTCAAATTTCAATAACTCAATTTACTATTAACGTAAGCTTTGTTGGTTAGGAAACCAACATTTAAGTTTATTTTCGAAAAATGTTTGTATATTTTCAAACCATAAGTAATTTTGATAAAATATAGTACATTGTTTCTACTACATGGCTATACCGATAATCAGATTAATGCCTACTCGCATTTGCTATTAAAAACATTTTTATGGAAATTCACTTCCATAACACATTTGCTGCATCCAGACTTTTGAAAAATGTTTATATATTTTCAAACAATAAATTTATTTCGATGAAATATGATACATTGTTTCTACTATATAGGCAACCAAGTTTGATGCCTGCTTTCATCAAAGAAAGACATTTGGTATAAAAAATATTTTAAAGAAAATTCGCTACCATAACGCACTTACTGCGTCCAGACTTTTTATTACTTCTTTAGGTGTTGTAGCGAAGTTCGTCAATCACATAAACGTCTTTTTTTTCGTGTTAACTTTTGCAAACTAAAACAATAACATTATTTAATAGTGAATGAAGAGATCTTTCAAAAATTTGGGGGTTGCAACTGTCACCCGGAGGGGGTTAAATGTAGGGGTGCATGTTTTAACTTTGCAAGATGTCATTTTTAATCTAAAATTGACGTGTTTCGGGATTTTCTACGAATCTGCACTATACAGGTACTGAATTTATTTCCATGCCACACATTGGGAACTAATTATCTTTTATCACAATGAAAAGCGCATATATATCAACGTTAAAAGGAATACGTCAAATATTTTCCAGATATCCAGGAAAATCTAAATTCAATATCTCACTTTTGGACTAGGCAAAGTCTGTCTAAATGATAATATTATGATGCCAAGGATCTACTATTGCTCTGTGGGCCATTACTTTTGGATCACCCTGTATATAATGAAGCAAGGAAAGAAAATAGATTTCTTTGATCCCGATTGTGTCTTTTGTTACAGCAATCCAGCGAATGCTTATGTCCAGTCTAGATTTAAAGAATAATAAGTAATTTTGGACGGCATGCAAAGAAATCGCATCGGTATAATACACAATACTAAATTGTTCTACTAAGTGAAGATTGAAACCTGTGATGGGCATTGACAAGTACCCTTTGGAGAACCCAATTCACCTCAACACATTTTAAGATCTGACGATCGTTTTACTAACATAGTTGGCGTCAATAGAAGCTGAATATGACGATTCATCTTCTGATGACGCTAACCTTGTTAGTGAAAGGATCGTCGGCTCTTAAAAATGTATTGTGGTGAATTGGGTTATCCAAATAAATTGTTCTTACACCAATCAGCAGCTTATTTTTCAGTACTATCAACCTTAAGGACCCACTACTAGAGTGGGTATATTTTAGTGCAAGACAACTCTAAATTTATTTATTTTCGTTGATTATATAGCTATTTTTATACAAAAAAAAATTGAAATCCTTATTTGTTTCAGTCGCCTCTGCAATATGTACGTACTCATGAACACGTAATTTTGGATCCAGCGCATTCACCGTCTGAATTGTCTGAAATCTTCATGCCCAGTGATACACCGCTTATAACAGGACTCAAGAGAAGAGCATCAGATAGGTAAGAAATTAATAGTTGTGCAACTTTTTTTTGTACTTTAACGTCGCGTCGGTGTCTTTCCGCCACTATGGCCAACCACCGACGCCAGGGAGCAGTTTCACCCCACTATCCTGGAAATTTTGCAAAACCCCTGCCTTTTTGTAGGGGTAGGTATCTTGTAACGTGCCCAACATCACATAGACACGGGACCGACGACTTTACGCCCTCTCTGAAGGGAGGAATGTGCAGACATTCAACTACAATATCCTAGAACTTTTGCCGAACCCCTGCCTTCTGTAAGGAGGGTATGGATTTTTAACGTATCCATGGACACGCACCGACGGCTTTACGTCCCCTCCGAGGGGCGGAAGGTGCAGACATTCAACTTGCTTAAATACAATGCCACAACCTCAGTTAATGTTAAATTTACAATATTTACAAAGTGAAAGGGGAACCCTGGGAATCGAACCCAGTACCCTTCAGTTCAGAGACACACCTTTTTACCACTTGACCACCGAGGCTCTGATACAACATTAAAATCAAATTAAAATTTGTTTTAAATCAAACAGGTAACAAAGACTATACAAAAGGATGGAAATATTTAAGTGTTGCCGGTTAACTTATTTTTTGATGTAGACAACTTTTATAATCCAAATGGTAACTCATGGTTCCAACAATATAGTGCCTCTCTACATTATTATATTAATTTTCGGCAATATTTCGATAAGAAATTTCTTAACAAATAAATTAGGTCTAATGTTATCAGGCGAGCCAGCGACGTATACTCTATTGGAATTTTTTTTAAGGTCGTTTTAAAAATCGTGGTTTTCAATATTAAAACAGTCAGTTTTCCAGAAGAAAACACATGTCTCCAGAGAGGGGTAAGTAAGAATTTATTGTCAGTTCTGGATATTCTCAAGCACAAGAATTTATGCAAATAATCTTCAATGTTATTGGTTATGGTAATTTTTTTGTTTTTGTTATGAGAAATGAAAATTATATGAATCTTGATTACAAGCATTTATTATTTACAAATGTCTGTACCTGCTTATACAGTGTAGATCACCCAGACAAACCATTCGGGGTGGGGGTAGAGGGGGTTGGGTTAATAGGTTTTGAATTACCTCCACCAGCACCATCCTACCTGCTACTCCCTAACCAGTGCCGTGTAGCAGGCTTCAATTCGATCCTCGAATACTTTTCAATGTGTGCGCAAATAACATTTTCATGTTAAATGACCAAAACAACAATTCAATGACCATCTATTTTGATGGAGTGAGAAAAAAATCAGTATAGCCCCCATATGATTTACATTTCATAGGTTTAGGCTTCTCAGAACTTCCCCTCCCCAAAATGTATGTTTGGATCTGTTTCTAGTTGTCAGCCTATCCCTTTATAGTCACGTAGAGCTTTATGATATTCTAAGCTCGGGGGGGGGGAGGGGGGGTGTCCATGACCTCTATGATCCTATCCTTGTATCCATCACTGACTGAAATAAATCAATTACTTAATTTAAAAATGACATCCTGCAACGTGAAAACTTTACCCCCACATTTAACCTCCTTCGAATGACAGTTGAAACCTCCAAATTTTTAAATAGGAAGTAGGAGCTTCTGACACCTCATTTGAAGATCTCTTCATTTTATATTCAAAATGCTACGGTTCTTTAATTTATTGCAAAAATTAGCGTTAAAAAAAAGGAATTCATCTGATTGATCGATACAATACTTTAAAAGCAAATAAGTAAACTTCTTTCATTCTTGATAACGAGAAAGCAAGAAAAAACAGTTTTAGTTAGTCATAGTTGGCAATGTTAGTTCTGTTTAAAACGCCTTAGCAACTTTCTGTGTGATTGTAACCGCATGACAGTAGTTGTCAGTTGTTAACTGCTATTCAGAAACATGGTTTATTCAAACAGAAATGCATACAATAACAATTCTACATATGGTTAGTTGAGGCTTTAAGACACGATCGCAGATCGAAGTTGCTCGCCTATTTGAAGAAAAATTTCCCGATTTATTACCTAGATTCCAAATGACAATTATTTTGCAAAACCTTTCGCGAACTTGAACATGTAAGGCGTATACAAAAACCTTCTAATACACTGAGTATTGATACCAAATTGGATGTAATGCTTGAATTTGAGGACAACCCACTACTTCGAGGCGAGAAGAAGCCACAATATTGAATGTTAGCCATTCATGGATTATTCGAATATTAAAGGAAAATAAAATGTATCCCTATAAATTGATACAAAATCAGGAGCTCATGAAAGACGATTTTGATATAAGAACGTCTTTTTGTGCAGAAATTATGGAAATGTTAGATAAAAGTGTTATCCAACTGGAACATGTTTATTTTCTGATGAATGCAGTTTGACACTTCACGGCCATGATAATCGTCAAACTTTTCGCTGCTGGTCTAAATAAAATCTACAGTGCATGAGAGATTAACATAGCAAAACTCTCAAAAGGTTAAAGTTTTGGCAGGAATAGTTGGAAACCATGTCATTGGTTCCTTTTTCATTGATGTCCATTTGAATGAAGATAACTATTCAGCACTGCTCCAAAATAACGTTGTGCCAGTTGGCAAACTTATATTCTGATCTGAATTTCCAGCGAATGTGATATGGTTTCAGCATGATGGAACACCAGCAGATTACCAAGTCAGTGCCCGGCAGTACCTTGACTTAATATTTTTAAATCCGTAGTTAAGGATGCGAGGATCGTTATAATGGCCAGCACCATCACCTCATCTTACGATATTAAACTTCTTCTTATGGGGATATAGGAAAATTATGGTATAAAAAACTAAACCACGTGATTTAACTGACCTAAGAAGAATAACAATTGAGATTAGGTCGGACACACATCAGATGTTGGTTAACGTTTGAAGACATTTTTATTTACGAATAGGATGCTGCCAAGACGTTCAAGGCATGTATTTACAATATCTCCTACACTAAGATTCATGTGTATTTTATTTTTCTCATTATCAAGAATGAAACGTGATTAGTTATTATTTTTTTTAACGTGTTGTAGCGAAGTTCGCAATTGGATTAATATCTTTTTTACTGTTAATTTTGGCAACAATTTTCAAAACCATAGCATTTTTGAATAGAGATTAAAGAGATCTTTCAAATGAGGTAACATAAGTTCCTACTTCCTATTTAAAGGTTTGGGGGTTGCAACTGTCACTGAAGGGGGATGTTGAATGTAGTGGTAAATTTTTCAAGTTTGCGGTATGTCATTTTCTAATAAAAAATTGACGTGTTTCGGGATTTTTTGTAAATATGCACAATAATTAAAATACTGAATTTATTGCATTGTGCTATTCCACACTGTACAATATGGCTTCTTGGTTCAACAATTTATTAATCCAGATCAATTTCACGGAAAAAATAGTATGTTAATTATGAAATGCTTTACTTGAGCAATTAAAGTAAATGTTTAAGCACAAGATTCAATCTTGTTGGTCAAATAATGTATTGCAAAATTAATGTTAATGACAATTTTTACTGTTATTATTGTCATTTTTAACTAATTTATTTGTCTTACGCTGGTGAAAGCATATGTTTATCGAAGTAATCAATTTCAATGAGTTTTTTATAATACTGGCAACGCTGCTTATTTCTCAATGCATTAAATATAGTCAATTATTTGTAACTGTTACTGTCGCCATCTCTAAGACAATTGCCGAACTCTTAGTTTCTCCCAGCGCAGTGAAATTATAGTTAACGTTCACTAAGTTTCTTGGAAACAGGCATAACAAACACATTGTTACACATTTAAGAAAAATCTATTTTTTTAGGGAACTAGAAGTATTACATATTTAAATTATTAAATCAAATATTTACATGTTCCTACATTCGCCTAGGTGATGTATAATCAAAGTCACCTCCTTTGGCACATGTTCGTATATATTATCTTATCTTAATATATATTCCTAATCTCAATTATAACTAATTGGACTACTCAATTGAACTTTAATTACTGATAACTAATACCACAAAACATTTTTTTGAATTTAGCGAGCATTTATCTCCACCAATGGTTATTGTTCAGGTGTCCCATTTTAGTTGAAACTGCTGGCCATCTAGGTTGTTAGTAATGATAGAACCTTGCGGTTTTGGCGAACAAAAGGTTCCGCAAACAAAATTGCCATAACCCTATTAGTTTCCGAGCTACAGGGCGATATTGAAAATACTGAATTTTCAGGTACCCCTTGTATTTGAATTGTCTGACAACTTGTCAAAAAGGTAAAAAGTAATCCCTTTAGAACTTTTTACGTAATTAATTTACATTTTCTCAAGCTTCTCAAAAATATATTTCATTTCCATTTTAATAAAGAACGAAAAGTTTTGCAGTAGGCTATGCAAAAAAATGCTGCTGTTTATATATTTTTATATGGTAACAATAAATCGAAAAAATGATCCAATAACAGCTATTTATAATGTTCTACAAAACAGTGCTACCTACCTAGATTTATGTAACAAAAGGAAATAACATTAATATATAATTATTATCCAATAAGCTTATTAGCAAAAACCAACTTTGAAAATCGTAAGATAAACACTAAATTAATATAGTAAAGAACTGTTCAAAATGATTTCCATTTTGGTGTATGGACGATTCGCATACTTTTCCTATTCGTTTTAAGGAATTAAGCAGAACAACGCGAGGATTTTGTAAGTAGGAAAAACTTTCCCTTATTGCGTTTCCTAAATCTTGATTCTTATTTTTTTTCGATGTTATGTTCGTTTAGCCACGGTCTAGTGAATATTATCATAATAAACTTTATAAATTTTATTCTCCGGATACCCCCATCCAATATAAATCAGTCTGGGCACCTAGATGGCCATCTTATAGGCCCATTGGTTCCGATTTGTTGATTTTGAAAACTATTTTCCAGAAATAACGTCGCCATTCGAAACTTGTTTGCAGAAGCCCCGTCCCGTTGAAAATTAATTTAGTTGACACGCGCTAAAGGAACATGATCGAGCAATTCAGGTATGACTGTCTCTAAATGTCAACGTAGCAATTGGCTGTTAGATGTCCCTAATATACATAAAATTTTATCTGTGTTCCTAATATGAAACAAGACACATTTAAACCAAACCTGCCCTGTTCTCTTCTGGAGAATATTTTGTGTTGACTTTCCTGGGACCAGAATCTGCTATTGTGCCTATTGAGTATACCAGAATTACTATAATGAGCTTCTTCTGGCCATATAGCCTTCATTTCAAAATTTTTAACCATATCACATCTTTCCTGATACCAATTGCAGAAGACTACCCAACGTTGAGTATCCCCAGGGCGTAGGTGCTGGACAAGCCTAAATTTGCATAAGTGGTTTTTGTGTTTTCTTAAAATTGAATTAGAATTAGAATTAGACAACTGAAATACAAGGGGCACCTGAAAATGCAATATTTTCAATATCGCCCTGTAGATGGGAAACTAAGAGGGCTACGAGAATTTTCTTTACGGCATCTTTCGTTTCACAAAAAAAAGTAGCTTAGGTTTGCGAAAACCGCAAGGTTCTATCTTTATTAATAACCAATATACCTAACAATTGTAACCAAAATCGGACACCTGTACATTATACAGCTTTTAAAATTATTCCCGTAGACCTACTATTTCTTGGCATATTTACAATTTAAGAAGGCTGCGGTTTCCTATACTCAAGTGCCCTTAACTGTTTCTCTAGGAGCAGCTTCTCCATCTAACACCGATTTTGTATGTTTCTAGCTAAACGTGATTCGGTCAAATTTAATAAATAGTTTGCAACGTAAATTAAATAACTCTCAATCAAAAAAAACTCAAACACTATAAATTAGTCGTAAAACGTAAATTAAATACGGCGAGGGTTTTCGCTGTTGATATTTGTATGTGTGTTGACACTAGACAATAAAAATAGATAGAATCGGTTTATAAAGTTTATTATAAAATTCATTATTAAAAGTTAACAATGTCAGTGAATTTACAATTTGAAATAAAGCGATAATTATTGGCAAAGTTGCAAAATTTAAATATTTACTATTTTGAAGATTGAAAATGAGGAAATCACTCAAATTAAGCAAGTTTTATTTAACATAGTTTGCTGCTGCTATTGTGGTGCAGCAAGAGTCTAGACTGCGGTATAACGTAACCATTGAGAGCTGGCGGAACTTGTACTAACACGCTAGAGCTTCATTTGGGTTTATTTGACCATTTAGAGCTGGAGAGACTGCTAACTTGATTAAGACATTCATGATAACTGATGTAACTATTCAAAGTTGGTGAGAGTGCTCTTGTTACTGAACTCCAAAGACACACTGGTCTGTGGTAGGAAGGTGTTGTCCATTGTTAATGACGAGCCCCCGGAAGTAACGGGATAAATGAATGGAACAAGTATTTAGCCTACGCCATCATTTCCTAAAATTGCACTTTAGATGTAACTTTAATTGAAAAGAGGAATTTTATCAAATCCTTTTAAGTATATATATATATATATATATATATATATATATATATATATATATATATATATATATATATATTTATTCTTCAAAGACAAGTGACATTTCTCATTCAGAGTCTAAGTTGACTTTAAGATGTCTAGCATTTGCTGTATCAAGCCACAGAGTAGAGCCAATAGACAAAGGTAATCACGTCATTAAGCTACAATAATTTCTATGATTAATAGAAACGTGTAAAACGTTACAAGTAGAGCCTCGGTGGTCCAGGGGTAAGACCGTGTGCCTTTGAACCGAAGGGTACTGGATTCGATTCCCAGGGTTCCCCTTTCTCTTTTTCAGTAGGTACATACTGTAGAATTAACACCAACCGAGGTTGTGGCATTGTATTTAAGCAAGTTGAATGTCTGCACCTTCCGCCCCTCGGAGGGGACGTAAAGCCGTCGGTGCGTGTCCATGGATACGTTAAAAATCCATACCCTCCTTACAGAAGGCAGGGGTTCGGCAAAAGTTCTAGGATATTGTAGTGAAACTGCTCCTTGGCGTCGGGATTGGTCATAGTCGCGGAAATAGACTGACGTTAAAGATTTAGAAACTATACAAGTTATCATGGTGAATACATTAAATACAAAGACAACATTTATTATCACCAGGATCCAGCGGTTTAAAATAAGCAACTTCATGTATTAAGATAATGTTTTAACCCACCCCGTGTATAATAATCTTTTATGAAAAGCAACAGTTACAAGCAATATTATGAGATGGACCTGCGGAATCTCCTCGATATGTTTGTGATAAAAACTAAAGACAGATGGTGGAGCAACATTCCAACCACTTGTGAATTTTCCCCAATATTTAACGGTTGCAAGCTTGCATTTCTTGTATGATATTCCGAAGTTATAGAATTAGAACATTCACAAAATCGCAGGTCGATCTGCTATATTCGATAGCCTGCATGGGGCCGTTTTATTAAAATGAGTAATGGTATCTTTCAGTTCACGGACGTCAACGTTTTAATATAACGCCGGGAGTTACAAGAGTGATATAGTTTCAGATAAATAGTTTTTTCCAAGAATATTGATATTGCCAACTGCACTTTTTTATTGTTATAAAAGGTTTAGTGCATTACACCAACTATCACTAGAAAACTTTATGAAATATCGATAATGGTCGCGATATCGAAACACCTTGTCAGCGCTTAATAGGTACACTAGTATTGATACCTACTTTTGATCGTTTCCATTGACAAACAATATATTGAAATACAATGAGAACGGACAATAACGTATTAGAAATGTTAGTGTGAAATTTCACGTCAAAAGGTTAAAGTAGGTGGGCGAGAAGTAATGGTACATAGAGCATCAGTGGATTCTTCGCACCAAAATTATACCTACAAGCCAAATTTACCAGAGACGAAGAGTCGAATTTAAAAGATACAAGTATATAGTGTTAAAATGATAATTGGACGTATTGTCTGAAAATTGTTAAAGTGAATTTTTTTATAGTGATAAATACAGGGTTAGTAAAAAGGCACTTCTCTTTCCTAACGTATTCGTTATAGAAAAAAAAAGTTTTAAGAAAAGTTTTTCGGAATATTTTCCTAGAAACTGGCGATATTCAATTTTTATAGCGCAAACAATTTCGTTAATATGGCACTATTTTTTTTAACAGCAAGATATTATTTCTTTGCATTTTCGAAAAGAACGTCTCTTTCCTGATACGTCACTATAAAACTTTAATCGGGTTCCATTAGAAAAACTCTGGACGCAGCAAAAGCGTTATGGTAAGGAATTTTCATAGAAATAATTTGGAACCAAACATTTTTTTATTAAATGCGTATAACTTTTGTTCTTGTAAGATAGAGATCTAAATTTTGGTGAAAACCCAAACTTTTCCCGGAAAACCTAGTCCGATTTTTCAGGCTAACGAACTTATCCAAGCCACTTACAAAAGGAAGGTACCTGGTTATTTTAAATGGAACAGCCTGTATACTGTTACATATTTGAATACAGCGTTCCCCCCCAAATACAATCATGCCAAGTTTCATGGGTTCATCTTCGACAACAACGGAGAAATTTGAAAAAACATATCACCAAGGAAATAAAAGAAACATAGTTATCTATGCAAAAGAACTTAAAACAAAAACGTTAGTAAACATTGATAGCAAAACAACATTCATAACAAAGCTATAAGTATTGTTCGAAATGCAAATCTTTTTTTTTAATTCACGTTTGTCACCTTCTTAGTACACCTCGGGCTACATTCAAAACCATTTGTGGACTAAGATTTTCGCAAGCGCTTCTTACTCTTGTTTTCAAGATGTCCACAATTCCGGAACTGTGGTAAAAACTTTGCTTTTTATATAAGCCCACAAAAAAATCCAAAGAAGTGAGTTCAGGTGACCCCACAGGCCATCGAATTGGCCCATTAGTACCCATCCAATTCCCTTGGAACTCTTCGTTTTAGTATTCAACATTAATAGCAGCCTGATGCGCAGGGGCACCATCTTGCTGAAAAATAGTACTGCGTAATTGAGCCAGAGGGAATTCCTCAATATAATTTTTCATCAAGTTCAAGAGCAGGTCATCTTATCTATCTGCGTCTTAACGAAACTTATGCCCGTAAATAAAAATAGGGCCAATTGTCTTATTGCCAAGAATACCGCATCAAACATTCACTTTAAAACGTATTTGTACATTTATTTCCATTACAATTTTAGGATTTTCAGTGGCCCAACGAAAGTGATGATTTCGATTCAACATTCCTTTATTCGAAAAAGTACATTCATCGGTCCATAAGAGTTTTGTATAAAACAAAGGATCGTGTTGTTGTCTTTGTAAGAAATAGTTTCAAAATTCCAATCTGCTTGGGCCATCTTGCTCTTGCAATTGTTGTACTGGGGAATCCTTATAGGCTATTTTATGATGTTTTTGAGAATACATGAACAGTGGTCGCTGCTATACCCGTATTAAATGAAAATTCTCTCGCCGAAGTTCTTGCATTTTCTTTTAGACACAATAATACATTCAGTTCAAAGTCGGGTTTATGTATTTCATACCGCCGCTTCGCCTTCTCGAAAGATCCAGTTCGCCTTAAGTTTGCTGGCACCAAATTGATCTCTATACAAACGCAACGCGTGATAGCTATTTCTTCCCGATTGTGAATACACATTAACATGTCAATTTTCTCCTCCAAGGTAAACATATTTTATATCATGAAAATACTATAGTTGTGACTATTATAAAACAAGAACATTTATCAACGCACACAAGTTAAATATTGGAACTGTCAAATTTAAATCGTACAAATATGTTTGTTGTTTAATTTCGATAGGCATCTATCTCTAAAAATGTGTTTTCCAATATCTCCGTTGTTGTCTAAGATGAACCCATGAAACTTGATTTGAGTGTATTTGGAAGGAAACGATGTATTCAAATATGTAATGATATACAGGATGTTCTATTTAAAATAACCAAGTTGAGATGACTTCAGTTAAACCGGAAGCCGACCGGTGTTTCCATTACCTATATTGGATAGAGCAGAAAATTTTATTTTGGCATATAAAAATTGAAACTGACCCCGAATATTTGTTCTAACGCTCCTAGTTCGCGCTCATTGTAAGAATTTTTTTCAAGATTTAAAAGTCGGCCTCAATAGTAATTTTTTCTAGTAAAGTTCACTAAAAATTGAGAAACAATTACCTTTCTTAAAATTCACCTCCTTCGGTTAGACTTTATTATTCAACTTCTTATCAAGTTACCCATCGAACAAAAATGACAGTATTTGTAGCTGTCAATTGTAAACATTGTTTATCGTCGGTTATCTGCAGTTTGCAATAGTATACAGAGCTTTGCGTCAGAAAATTAAGAACTTTAACAATTTTATAATAATTTTTATTATGGCAGAGTTGACCGAAAAGGTAGGATTTGAAATATTAATGATGGTGGGCTGCGGTGACAGGAAACGTAGTTTTTATTAAGTGTGTCGTACCTGTCACAAATTAATGAAGGGTATGTTTCCAAATTATTGAAACGATGTACCAACGATAGGAAGACCAAAAACGACTGTAGCTGGTAATAAGGCATTAGATGTATTATCTTTTTATGAAAACCATCATTTCTCCACAAATGAAGATGCCATATTCCACAATCTGTGGTAAACTTGCTAAAAAAAAACTTCACCTGTACAAAGTACGTACAGCTGGTACAAGAACTTGTAGATGTCGATTTTGAGAGGCGTGTTGAATTTAGTAATATTATAATAGTCAAATTTAATGAGAGTCCGGACTCTGGTAGAAACATCGTTTTCTCAGATGAAGCTACTTTTACACTGCATGGATTTGTTGATAAATAAAATTCTCGCTATTGGTCTCAGCAAAATCTACATTGGATGCTGGAGGCTCAAACCCAGCGACCACAAAAAATAATTTATGGGTTGGTATACTAGACAGCAGTTCGTTCTTCATTGAGGGAAATCTAACATATAAAAATATTTAAATTTAACGATAGAAGAAATTATACCTGCTGTGGTTGCAATGAACCCAACTAATGAAGTTTGGTTCCAGCAAGATGGAGCTCCCAGTCATTTTGCGAGGCGCGTTCGGCAATATTTGGATGGAGTTTTTGCAGAAAAGTGGATTGGTGGAGGTGGTACTTTGAGTGGCCTGCTCGCTCTCCTGATTGGACGCCTGGTGATTTTTTCTTTGGAGTCACTTCAAGAATGTTGTGTACAAAGACAAGTCGTTATATCTAAGAGACGTTAAAGCTAGAATTATTGGTGAAACAACATGGATTGTTCATTCCAGCCTAAATAATCCAATAAATTCCTCTGAAACGCGAGTTCAGTTTTGTATTGATAATGATGGACAACATTTTGAACATTTAATTAGTTAATAACAATTATTGCTGTTTCAATTTATATTTGTTTTGTCAGTTTCTTTTAGAATTAAAGTTAATTTTTCCTCAATTTTTGTTCTTATGGAACCCGATTAAAAATTAATAGTGCCGTATCAAGAAATAGGCATTGTTTCCGAAAATATCAAAAAACTCATATCTTACCATTTAATAAAAAATTTAGTTGCCATAGCAACGAAGTTATGTATGCTAGGAAAAATTGAATATCGCCAGTTTGTGGAAAAAAATATGTTGAAAAACTTTTGTTTACACATTTTTTATGAACAACGACTATCTCAGGAAATACAAGTGCCTTTTGATACTTTTTACTAACCCCGTATAATTCATCGCTCCATTGGCTCTAGCGAATAGAGGGCGCTGCTCCCAGTACACCTCAAGTCTATATATAATCACACTTTTTTATTATCGTCGTTGAGAAACTTTTGATTATAGAATGGTATTTTCTTATATTTTATTAACAAAAGAAAGTGTATTTGTTGAATGGCACTAAAGTCAACGGTTTTCGAAATATTAAAAGTATCTGCAACACACTCATTGTAATAGCATAGTTTTCTTTACGACATATTAGGCGTCTGACATAAACAAATTTGTGACTCTATTCTTGTCAACGTTGCGTCTTGGTGTCATTAGCTGTTATTCTGATAAGCTTATGTCACCTAAAGTACGCCGTGGAATAACTGTTTGTCTAGCAATTTTTTTTTAATTGAAGGCGAGGAATCCATTATGGACAGACTCAGTGACACTCCGTAGCGTCTGTGAAATTGAGTTAGTGGAGGACTCGTACCAACCAAACCCTCGGACTACCGGACCTTGGTCCATACCTCCGCCGTGAACATTCACACATGACATGGAATTTTGAATGTTTCCATTATGTTTGCCTTAGTGAAAGTTGCACGTCGTAGTCGATGGCACTAAGGAGGAGAGCATTTGGATCAGAAGACGCTTTGGAAAACTGGGTGATGGTAGTTGGGTTATAAACTCAAGTATTGAGTGCATTTTCAGATCAGAATGAATCTGAATGTTTCTGACAAACCATGGCCCTCTACTGCGAGATATGGTTTGCTTCTATGTGCGAGCAAATTATAATGGCCATGAGGCGTGCAGAATGTTTTCTGCAAACCATTCAAATAGAAGACAGACGAATCGCAGATTACTAAAAAATCGTTGTAGCTTACGTAAAATATGCCGATACATAATTGTGTTCTTAATAAAGAACGTAAAGCGTGTAGGATGTAGACGATCAATAAATACCCGTGTTAGGAATGAAGATGCACGTTTTTCACAAGTTTTTATTTTATTTTACAACGTAATCTCCTTTGAGGCCGATACACTTTTCCCAACATTTCTGTCATTTCTTTAACCCCTTCAAAAAATACGATTTGTGAAACTCTGCTGTCATGCGCTTCTCTTTCGGCATAACCTCCTCGTTTGAGTTGAATGTTTTTTCCTGAGCCATGTTTTCATGTTGATAAAACAGAGAGAAGTCGCAGGGTGCTAGGTCGGGCGAGTACGCAATTTGGCCGCGACAATTCCGGATGAATGTGCTGGTGCGTGGTGAAAGAGCACTTTTTTCCTAGTCAGATGGGGTTGTGTCTCATTTAATTTCTCATCGCACCGGTCCAATAATCCGCTGTAATACTGTCCCGTAAGCCTTCTTCTCTCCTTGCCTTCGAATCCAAAAAAAAAACTGTGACCATGACCGTGAAGGCCAATGAGACCATCTTCTTGGAGCAGATTTAACCGGAAAAACCATTGTTTTGACAGTCGCTTGGTCTCTGGCGTATAATAATGTATCCAGGTTCCATCAACGGTGACGATTTCACACAAAAACTCCTGCGAGTTTCGCTTAAAACGGTCCAAACACTGCTTCAACATTGACAGCCGTATCCGCTTGTTTTCCACCGTAAGCAATGAACCGAATAATTCTGTCCTCTGTTAAGATTTAGCATGTCCACAGCTCTCTTTGAACTGGGTTCCTCAATTACTGACTTCCCATGTCTGAGCCGTGGACAGTTTGACCAGTACACCTTATGCTCATGTCTGACCCAGGACCTAATAGATACTCTGGCAGTGCTTTTCGTCACACCCAGGACCGATTCCGGTCTCATAAATGGTTCTGCTGACCCTCTTTTCGCGAGACTGTCAGCTTCTTCATTGCCTTTGACCCCCAAGTGACCCGGAACCCAGATGCGGGTGACCTCATTCTGCGCAGGCAGATCGCTCGTCTCGTCTCGGCATTCACTTACCAGCCTGGAATTTACCCATGGGCTACTAAGGGCCTTAAGGGCTGCCTGGCTGTCTGTGGCTATGAGGATCCGTTTGTTGGTGTAGCCCCTTCTCTTGTTCTCTCGTCACGCAGTGTAAGATGGCGTATATTTCGGACTGAAAGACCGTTGCATGAGCTCCGAGGAAAATACTGTGAGTAACCCTCGGTCCTTCCAAATAAACGCCTGCCGTCCCACGCTTCCCGCCGGATCCGTCCGCGAACCAGGCGAGCGCGTCCCCTGGTAGCCCGGCGTCTCTCCATATGCCGACTCGTGATGGCTAGGGTCATAACTGCCTTACGCAGTATTTTTTCAACGTGACCATTCCAGGTTAGCTTAGAGTCCCATACAACACCAAGATATTTTACCTTCCTGGCCATTGGGATGTTTCTACCGTATAGAGTGAGAGTTCTGTGACTCTACCACTTCCTTCTCCTCGTAAACGGTATGACGGTTGCTTTCTCGGGGCTGACCGCGAGCCCTTGGCCAACCGTTCACCTTTCCACCACTTTCACTGCTGTCTGCATGCGCTCCCACACTGATTGTGTAACCATTCCTCGGACTATGATGGCAATGTCGTCTGCATAGCCCTGTACCTTGTACCCCCCTCCCGAGAGTCTCCCTAGCAGGCCGTCCACGACTAGGCACCAGAGCAGGGGAGAGAGAACGCTCCCCTGCGGACACCCCGCCGTGACTCCCGCCAGCAGAGTCCCTCCCGCGAGTGAGGTGAACACCACCCTGTCCCTAAGCATGGACCCGATTCACCTGTAGCAGGTCTCCTCTATTCCTCGCTCCCTGACAGCTGCCAGTACCGATCCGAATGAGGTGTTACTTAAGGCCTCCTCTAGTAAAGCCCCCAGCGCCACCTCTCTGTTCTCCAGCATATTCTCCAGTTTCAGCACCAGTTGGTGCAGTGCTGCTTCTGTTGAGACTCCTGCTCTGTATGCATGTTGTCCGCAGTGTAGGGGATATGCTTCCACCGGTCGAGCAGTTTTTCTATTATTTTTAGCAAGAAGGAAGTGAGACTTATTGGCTTCAGGGACTTTGCCTGATCTGTTGGACTCCCAGGTTTGGGAATGAATACAACCCTAAACTGTGCTACTTAAGCCTCTCTAAAAATGCAACTTCCTGTAAGATAAAAATTTTAAATATAAAGACGTTTGTAAAGGCTCACTACAATTAACTTGCAGTTGGGTTACGAAAGAAATATTTGAATCATTTGTAATGCAACTGGAAGGACAATTTGGTATTTGCAGCAAACTTTCCGGAGACTTCTTGTAAGTTATCTATAAAATTTATACTTACTTTGAAAATGATTCTGCATGATTAATGCAACATTGCCTTGCTTGGTGGAAGAGCTATGGATAATCTCAAGGTAAACACGGCAGGGGTCGAAATAGATAGGTTGCAGCGGTTCTGTTGCATAAGGCACACTGATGATATATCACTAACGGAAGAATTTGATAATGAATTACAAAGGATGCTCAGTCTGATGAATGGTATGTAAAAATAATCAAACTAAACTAATATAACGAAAATCAAAGTAAAGAAGACAAGTGGGGGAGCTTGGGGTTAATTGAACTTGAGGGTTACCAGGAACTACTTACTGAAATTCATAAAATAAATTTCAATTTGCGCCAACATTCAGTAAGCATCCTGTTTGGTGCGTGCAAAATATCATACATGTGGCGTTGCCTTCTATCTTGTTTTTGAAGATTGGGTGAATTTCGTGCCCAATACAGTATGAGGTTAAGTAGTTCTCATATATCCGGGGCTCAGTGGATCGGTCTAGCTATCCTCATATTTTCCCTCTTTGTTACAGAAAATACCTAGAAATCAAAGACGAGCAACAAACAACCGTTTCTACTCTGCAGAACAATTGGAAACCGCAGTGAAAAGCATTGTAAATGATTGTTTATCTAATTGTAATACGATAAAACTATCAAGCTGATAGTGATACAATACCAACCAATTATGCACCAAAGAATGAACATTTGAAACTTGTTTCTAAACAAAATAGCAACTTATTTAATTACATTCCAACATCTGCAGCTATTCACTATGGACTGTCTTGAGTTACAGCTAGGTGTCTAGCTTACGAATGCGCTCCTGCAAATAATAAGAATACTAAAACAAAGTGAGAGAGTAATAAAATGCTTAGAGAGAAATGGCTGATTCAGTTTCGCGAAAGGTATAAATTAGCCTTACGCATTCTGCAGCAGACTTCCCCGAATCGTGCATCTAACTTTAATCGAACAACTGTAAGTGCTTTGTTCATCAACATCGCTAAAGTTAAGAACAAATTCAAGTTTGACCCACAAGATATTTATAACCTTCAAGAAGCAGGGTTGAGAACTGTCCACAAACCACCTAAAATTATATTTTCAAGAGGGATAAAGCAGATAGGTGAAACGACAATGGATGAACGAGGTAACGGTTACGAGTATAGTGGAGGCTGCAGAAAAGGTTTCTTCCCGATTTTTTTTATTTTCCCGCCAAAAAACTTTAAAGATTATATGTTTAAGGGGCTCTACGTAGAAATGAAGTTGCCGAATTTAGCTCTAGATGGGTAACAGGAAAAATATTCCCGCTTATTTTGAAACATTTCACAGCACATAAGCGCCCAACATAAAAAAACTAAAATTGATAATTCTGGACAGCCACGAACCCCATTCGTCTAATGAGGCTTAGTATTACGCAAAAAAAGATGTGATTCTTTTCTTGACTTTCTTCCCACATTGCAGTACCAAAATGCAGCCGTTAGACTTGAAAATACTCGGTCCCCTAAAATCAAAGTTCAATACTGCCTCTTCTGTTTTTATAAGCAATTTCAAGGGAAACAAAAAGCGATCGCAACAAGATTTAGAATATATGATCGTTGGTATCGCCTACCCTTTGGCAGTTACTGCTGCAAATATAATTTCGAAAAGTTTCGAACATAGCGACATAAAACCTTTTAATTCCAACGTTTTGCCCGACTAATATTATCCAAGGTCGTTTTCAATCGAGCGACCATTACCAGAGAATGGTTTAGGAAAACATGCGATGATTCAAACAGATGAAATGAAAATAAATCAAACCTAAAAATAAAATGTGAAAAATAGCCTCGATACATTATGTCTTTCAGTTGCCTAGATAACTACTCCCGATATGAGCTGACCCTACCCAAAAGTTGTACCATGCCACACTACTGTTAAAAGGAAATCAAGGGAGAGTAATGTCCGTGGTATTGGCGCAGTTAGAACGCATTGTTCAATTACGAGCACAGAAGCTTAAAAAGTCAAGCGAATTGAAACCGTGAAAAGAAAATTGATGGCAATAGCAGCAGTGAAGATGAAAAGAGTGCCCAGTATGACGACATCTCTTTAGACTGTCTGAAGGATGAAGACACTATCAGTCGAATTTTTTCGGTGGGTGAATTTATAATAGTAACTGTAATTGGTGAAACTAGTGCCAACAAATGCAACTACGTTGCTAAGCAGATGGCTATAATGTTCAGTCGTACAGAAGAGTCAGGCGGAGACAGAAGTTTTCCCCCATTATAAGGATTCGTGACATTTAATGAAGTTTATTTTAACTTTGACTTAAAAAAAAGATCAAGAAAGTTACATGCATAGAGTATTCCAATGTATAAGCAGAAAGCTCAACATTGGATCAGCAGGATACGAAGAGAATTTGGAATGGAGACATGATGAAAATACGAAATTCAATGTAGACTGATTAAAAGAGGCATTAAATGGTGCTTGAATAACTGAGAGGAAAAGGGTGCTGATTGAAAGACAGATGCAGGAAAAGGCAAAATTTGGTTAATTTATTCTACGGCACATACCTACTTGAAAAAGGAGAAAAAGCAGACCAAGAGAAAAGCTTCTGCACTATTTAGTCCAATTGGTATTGTGTAGAAGCTGCGACGAGTTTAAAGAAACTGCTGAAGACGAGTGAGTCATGGTTAAGGTGACAAAGCGATAACAGGAAAGCAGGAAAGTGTCCCTCCCATGTAACTTTCTGTATAATTTTTAAAAAAACCACTACATGCATTGAAACTACAAATAACACGCCGAACAATCACTTGATTCGGAGGCTGGCATTGACAGCATTTGATGACTAACCGTATAACATACTTTTTTAACGAAAATAACTAAAGCAATTTTTTTTATCTGTGTCATAAATAACGCATGTACGAGTAAATGGAAAGCAACATCAACAAAGTTCGAAGTGAATAGGGAAAGAGTGGTGAATTTGTTGGGCGATTGATTAACATGACACAAACAAGCAGAAATTAACGTTTTCCTCCTAAAATTTCAAAAGTTCACGTCAGTGTTGTAATTAAAAGGCAAGAGGGCCGTGTAAGTGACGTTGGATGAGAGGTGGGGGCAAGTAAAAACCTTGCTGTTCCCGCCAGATGGCACACCGGTCGCGCAATGTGTGCCGATGTCAAGGATATTAGAGGCGGCAATGGGATTTCATTGGGAAGTTCAGTCCTTTAGACTAAGAACCCAATATTCTTGATAATAAGTTTCTTAATCGGAAAATGTTTAATGCTCGATGAAGTTTTATTCAAGAGATTTATTACAAGCAAGTCAAAACCTTCTAAATGTGTATTTCTAATTAGCTTCTTTCACAGAGTTAACGAAATTTCAGTTGCAGATTTACCGTGTTTTAGTTATAAAGGGTCTCTAAATTAGGTGTATTGTATATACAACATAAATATGTCGCATTAATTGAGTTCAAAAACGGTGCCATAACCTACTTTTTTTAGTATAAAAAAAGTAATGTTGCTGTAGATTGGAAAAAAAGTAACATAGCGCCACAGTTAAAAGACTAGAGCGTCAAATTTTAATCTCAAATCTATTTCTTATAGTCAATATGTGATAAGTAGAAGAAGGTACGGACAATAGCATCATCATTATAATAGTCTAAAGGCGATGTCGCCTTATCGTCGTGACCACAATTACACTTTGTCTCCAGCAGGTATTTACCTGAAACCAGTTTTTTAATGGATTGTAATTTCCACCCTTCCTTAAAATTCCTTCTCCCCGTCATCAGCAAAATCGCCGAGATTTATTCAGAAAAGGCTAGCCTCATAGACATCTGAGAACCACATCCTTCCAAACGAGCAATTCGGATTCAAGCACCAGCACTCCACCACAGATCAAGTACTCCGAGTAGTAAACAAACACAACCGAAGGATTTAACAAAAATGAGTCAACTGGTGCAATAGTTCTTGATATTGCTCAAGTCTTCGACTGGGTTTGGCATGCATGTTTCCTTAACAAACTTCTATCGTTTAATTATCCGCCCCCTCTGATACTCATCATCACGTCATTGAAACAGAAGAGCTTCCAGTATAAACACATGGGAATCAGATCTAGAATCTACGCAGCCACGGCTGGCCCCCCGCAGGGTTCTGCTATCTCTCCCCTGCTGTACAATATATTTGTCGCAAACATACCGACACCGCCCCAACAAGTTACATTCGCACTGTACGTAGATGACACTACCATACTTAGCAGCTCCACGCAGCTGAACAGAACAATCAAATGTCTACAAACTACCGTATACGAGTTTCAAGACTACTATAAGAAAACATGTCTAGCCATAAACCTCAACAAATGCTCAGCAGCCCTATTTTCCAAGAAGAGACCCCACACTTTACGATCACATATCATTAGACAACAGTCTAATTCCCTGGGAAGACTCCGCTAAATACCTCAGGGTTTTCCATAAACTACCATGCCGCCTCCATGTCCAACATGCCCGACGGAAAGCTTCGATGTTCATCTCGAAGTTCTTTCCACTTCTTAACAGTAGGTCCAAATTGTCCATGAACAATAAACTGCTCATGTACAAAGTCATAATTCGGCCACACTTGACCTATGAATTTCCCGCATGAGCCACTGCGGTCGACACACACATCAATACTCTTCAAATCGTATAGAATACAAAGGATTACCGGAGAGCCATGGTTTGTCAGAAACAGACAGATTCACTCTGATCTGAAAATTGACTTTAATCCTTGAGTTAGGAACTCAACTATCCACCACCCAGTTCTCCAAAGCCGCTTCTCATGCAAATGCTCTTCTCTATAGTGCCACCGACTACGATGAGCAACTTCCACTAAGGCATACGCGTTCAAAACGTATCCTAACCTGATTACTCCCTTCCGATAAACAGAGTGGAAACATTCAAAATCCCAACGTCATGTGTAAAGTCATTCCGACAGAGATAAGAACCCAGGTCCGGTACTCCATGGAGGGGGGTTTAGTGCGTGCGAGCCCCACACACCATGGTGTGTGATTGAGCGTGTCCGTAGGGATTCCTCACTCCCGTTTCAAAAAAACCTGCATCCATTGCACCAGGCTTACCAGAAGTTTTTCTCTTGGTTTTCCTCTTCTTTCTTGGCAATTATACATCCTTAAAATATTGTTATTAGAAAGTAATTATGTTAGAATATGTCCCAACAATTTTGCATTTCGCCTCTTAATGTAATTCTGTACGCATCTTTCTTTTCTCATCCTTTACAGCCCCTTTTCTTTGTCACTATATTGATGTATCTACCGATAAATACGGTTTTAAGACCTGACAATCGTTTCGCTAACAAAGTTCGCATTATCAGAGAAATTTATAAACTAGGGTAGTGTGGGACTCCTACCCAGTAAACTTCGCTCCCTGGAGAACCAGACCTTAGTCCATACCTCCCTCGGAAAGATTTCACACAATGACGTTGGGATTTAAATGTTTCTATTATGCTTTGCTGCGGGGGCGTTATCGGGTAAGAATAAGCTTTGGACGCTTATGCTTAAGTGGAAGTTTCTCATCGTAGTCGGTGGCACTACGGTGAAAAGTGGCTTTTCCGAACTGAGTGGTGGATAGTTGGGTTATAAACTCAAGTATCGAAGGTGATTTCAGATCAGAGTGAATCTCACAAACCATAGCGCTCCAGTAACCTTTCTCCGAATTGTATTCTGGATGATTTGAAGAGTCTTGATGTGTGTGTCGGCCGCGTTGGCCAATGCCAAGAAGTGGCAAGCACTTCGAGATGAACATCGAAGCTTTCCGTCGGGCATGTTGGACATGGGGGCGCCATGTTAAGAGTTTGGCGGGGAAAACCCCGAGATATTTGGCGGATTCTCGCCAGGGGATTGAACGGTTGTCTAATCATAAGTGTTTGTGAGGTGTGTGTCTCCTCTTGGAAAATATGACTGCTGAACATTTATCGGGGTTTATGGCTAGTCGTGATTTCCTATACCAGCCTTGCAGGTCGTCTACGGCGGTCTGTAGACGTTGGCTGGCTGAGTGGAGCTACTGAGGAGAGTAATGTCGTCTGCGTACAGTGCGTATGTCACGTTTAAGGGCGGTATCTGTAGGTCTGCACAAATATTGTGCAAGAGAGGGCAGATAGCAGAACCCTGCGGGAGGCCAGCCGTGGCTGAGTAGGTTCCAGATCTCATTCCCAGATGTTTGACCTGTAACTTCCTCTGTTGCAGGTATGACCTGATTAGCAGTATCAGAGGGAGCGGATAATTAAATAATAGAAGTTTGTTTAGGAGGCCCGCATGCTAAACCCCGTCGAACGCTTGAGCAATGTCGAGAAAAATTGCCCGGTCGACTTGTTTTTGTTCAATCCTTCGGTGATGTTTTCCACCACTCGAAGGACTTGGTCTGTGGTGGAGTGCTAATGTCTGAATTCGAATTGCTCCTCCAGAAGGATATGGTTTTCATAGGTGAATGAGGCTAGCCTTTTCTGATTTTTTTTTTGCCGATAGCAGGTAGTAGGCTAATGGGCCTGTAGCTCCGAGTGAACAGCGGGTCTTTGCCAGGTTTTGGGATATTGATCATGTTGGCAAATTTCCACATGGATGGAAAATATTGAAATCGCAGCATGGCATTCATAATCGTAACTAACTATGAATACTACTGCTTTGCGGCGGAGATTTTTCGGCGACACGTTGGAGATTCCATCGTATCCCAGGGCTTTCGTATTTTTAGTGCTTTTATTATTTGGGAAACTTTTTTGTAGGTCGCGGACTCGATGCTTGTGCGAAGCGCACTCAATACAGACACCCCGACCGTCACTGTTTACTGGAAAGTTCATGTAATTAAAATTTCATTACCTGCTTGTGTAAACCTGCGTGTCGTTATTAAATATTCTTTCTAAGAAAGATACATTGGTTATTATGGTAACAATTCGAACAAAGAACTACACAAGACCGGACCTGCTCTATTCATCGATACATTTTAAATCAAATTTCTAACGATATACATATATACTTTCCTATGCGCCTAATTGTCACGATTGCCTGACATTTTTGACTAACTTGAGATTTTCTTTATCTACGATGTGATTATTATCCCCAATATGGAGCAATGCATGGTTTTTCAACAGCGGCATATCTCAATTGCGCTAAATGTTCCTTAAGTATAGTTTCAATCAATAATTTAGTTTGCCCAACACATTTAAATTCATAATCCTTAATTTCATGGATTCCCGACATTTCTGTGGTTTTATCTTTACCCTTTGGGTTGTAGAAAATATTTACTGTAAATTGGCTTGCTTAAAAGTGCTGTGTGTGGTTCGTAGTTTAAATAGTAAACAGACAACGGTTACCATGCCACATTAAATGAATTTTCAAACGAAGAAGCTAAAACAGACACAGCTTCTAGAGAACAAAGTATTGCGTGACATGTGTTTCATAAGTTCTTAGATTTATGTTTAAATTCTTACCTCATTTGCCCATAAAAAATGAATTTGAAATAAACCTTTTTGCCAATTTTACATGCAAAGCTAAGCCTTCTATCAATTTCAAAAAGTCTCGAAGCAACAAGTGCTTTATAATATGCGACTTTCATAAAAAAAAAACTGTTTTTATCCAAACATTTTTAGTTAAAATAGAAAAAAATTCTATGCAGAAAGTGTGTTATGGTAGCAAATTTTCATAAAATATTCCGTATCTTAATAACTCAAATTTTCATTAAGCTAGAATCTTCAATTTTGGTACTTACATAATAAAGCCGCCATAAAAGCAGCATGACGACAATTTTTTTTTAAATAAAAATAACTTAATTAACTTTGGAGATAATAACTGTCCTAAGATAATTGATGAAGATCTAAAAGTTTATATTTTATTAAGTGTGGGTGCGAATCCTCATGTTGCATCTAGATCAATTGCAGCAAACTATGAAATTTCTCAGCGAAAAGTATTACGTACATTAAATTTAGAAAATTACCATCCGTACAAAATATATCTGCTGCACGAACTTAATGAAGATGACCCTGACTGGCAAATGCATTTTTGTAACTTAATGCAAGATATATGGAACCGTAATCCAAACTGTATTCGCTATTACAAAAATACGGGTATTGGAGTAAAGAAAATCGTCACTGGATGACTGAAGCACATACAAAACATCATAATTTTCTATGCTGCAAGTCTTCCAAATGAAGATGATCCTAATTTACCAAGCGGTGATATTTGATTTCAGCAAGACGGTACACCTTCGTACTGTGCACTTTGTTCGCGAGTTTTAAATGACTGCATTGCTGGTAAGTGGATCGGTAGGTGAGGACCATTAGAGTGGCCTCCAGGTCCCCAGATCTTGCGCACCTAGATTTTTTATGGCGGTATTTAAATTAAAAAAATCTATGTTAACACACCAAATAACCTAAAAGATTTGAAAAATCGAATTAGGTATGATATGAGTCGAATTAGCCTTGACGTCATTCGCAATGTACAAGAGGAATGTGTCAACAGATTTGCTTATTGTGAAGAAGTCGTTGGATTGCATGTCCAACATTATATTTAAAGAAAACAATACATTAATTTGTTGAATAAGAGCCTCCATCTTAATTGTTGTTATAGATAGAGTTTTTATTTTCCACTCCTTAAATAACTTTTATTCGAAAATGCAACAATGTGAAGTATTAAAATTTTGATGGTACCGTATAGACAATTCAATGATCTATAAAAAAGGGATTTTGTCCTTCGATATTCAATGATGTCATATTTGAAAAGCAGCAGTGGGAGAAACGTAAATTTAATGCAAAAGTATGTATTTTTGACAAACTAGAGTTGACGTGTGCGAGCATTTCGTCAAAACACAAATCGCTCGAATTTTAGTGAATTTATACATGCCTAATTTTAATTTTCTAGCTTCATAGAGAATTGAGTTTTAGGCTTTTAAAGTTTTTTATCAAAAAGAAAGCAGAAGAATTAAAAAATGTCGTATGATGCAAAAAATGGATGCAATTTCATTGACAAAAGAAAGGATATTTTGGAATAAGGTACTGAAAGATACATAAAATTTAATTAAGTTTCACCTACCCAAAAAGAAGGCGAGGAACTAGGACGTAATATATTATATAATCCATGCTACATTGGTTGTGTATTATTGAGAAATGCCAGTTCTAACTTCAAATTGACAGATTTAATAAGCAAGAATTTCTGACAAATATATTTTAAATTAACTTTTTCACCACAAGCTTTTATTTGTTATTTCTTTCAAATTTTATCAATTATTCAGCTAACAATTTTTTCATGGTAACCAATTCTTAAAAAAATCGCTACCATAACACATTCACTGCATCCGGACTTTTGTGTCATCATTTGAAAAAAAATTAAATTCCTACCAGTACACCCTAGTAAATCTACATAAACAACATTTTATTTACTCACTAACAGCATCTGCTACTTATCCATCTACTTGTATTGTATTTGTATTTGTCTTCCCCAAACTTCAGTCTAGTTCCGCGACTATAGCGAAGCACCGACCCCAGGAGGAGTTTCACCCCACCATCCTGGAAAATTTTCCGAACGTATTCCTTTCTGTAAGGAGAATGAGGATCTTTAACGTGCCCAATATCGCATGGTATACGGGCTGACTGCTCTACGTCCCCTCTGAAGGGCGGAACATGCAAACATTTAACTTGCTCGAGCACAATGCCACAAACTCGGTTAGTGTTAATTATTACAGTAGGTATATACTGAAAAGGTGAAACGACCTCTCGTAGTAGTCGAGCCCTTGACGCTTGGGTTTAGGTGCCCACGTTCTTACCACTGAATTACCCAGATGGGTACCTATTTACTTAGAATATATATTGTTGTCAAACCTCATATAATTACATAAACCTGTACATGTACATATGTATTTACGTATATTAAACCTGCCCATCTTATATTATACTCAAAACGCAATTGTTTATGAGTAACTTTATGGAAAGTACTCCTCTTACAGCATCTACGAAAATGGTATCAACGGCCAACAGCAAGGCGATTCCCAAGACTTCATTCCGATAAAACGTCAGATGACTACACAAAATCCTTTTCTATTTCCTCACCAAAGCCTACTTCTCCCAAACATACCATCCTCTGTCTCTAACTCCCATTTCTTCGACTACAATCAGCACTCACACCAACAATCTCGCCTGGAAGATACGACAGCATCTACAAGAGGTGATGAAGAATGGCGCAACATCCACGTCATGTTGAACTGCATTCTGTCTATGGTAGAGAAGACCAAAAGGGCTCTGTCTATACTTCAGCAAAGGAATAGCCAAGAGCTAACCAATGAGTGGTTCAGAAAGCAAGATGTTAGCGTGGACTTGAAAAAAGCAGCCAATGAGATCATGATACAAGCTGTACGGCAAACTGAGGATAGAGTGGCTGAAGTCAAGAGGAGGGCCGAAGATGCTGTTAACGATGTCAAGAGACAGGCTGTTGTGGAACTGCAAAAGGCTGTGGCTGCCGCCGAGTCTAAAGCCAATGAACTTGTAGCTGCGGAAAGGGCGAAAATGGAGAAGCTTCTATGTGGTAAGTTAAATTGTTTTGATAAAAGTCAATAAAATACAAGACCCTTTCAGATATAAAAATGGTTTTATTGATTTTTTAGTATCAGCATTATTTGGTTTCGAAGTATTCCTAACAGAAACTTTTAGTCCAATGACAGTAAACTAAGTTGTATGAAATCACTTGTGTCTCTAAAAGCTATAAATACCTCTCTCTCTCTCTCTCTCTCTGTTTAAAGTTTCTTGAAAGAAGAAAGGCCCCACAATCTCTGAGGATGTTGCGTATGAGCTTCGTGCACCCAGTGAGTATTATTTTGCGACAAGTATCGACAGTTATGTTGATTAACTGTGCCGTTCAAACAAAACTTAGCCATCCGCTCAAAACACCACATTTCTTACAAAATTAATTATTATCACTGTTGCAAATATCCATAATCGTTTCACAAAATTCTAACCGCCTATCGAAATCGTCTTTTAAGAGTTATTGAACCGGGCGAATTTTGTATGGATGATATTTGTATTTCTTCTTAATATCCTTCCTACTGAATGACAGGTTATTTCGTGTATATCGGAGAGTTCAGCAGTAAATAAATGAGGATTTTCCTCTACAGATATAGCAATATTTTGAGCTACATCGTCATTTGTTGCGTTTTTTAACCGTCCACTTTTTGATAAATTGTCGACTGTTCCACTTGTGTTATACCTTTTCAAAGCTTTTGTCACTAGCGAACCTGATAGCAGTCGATCCGGATAAACAGCGTTAAAAAGATCACAAACTTCTTGATGCGTCCTTCTTCGTGTCCCAAACCCAATCATCATAAGTTATATTCTTCTTTTTTACGTTATTTGACCACTTTACGTTCACGTTAAAACACTTCTTGCTTCTTTTGACAACTACTGTCACTGCTATAGTGTTATATACAGTTTCATCGGCTACTACACCTCATTGGCTACTGCCTCAAAAAATAGATACGTTTCTGTTAATATCGAAACCAATATTTCTGTCCTCGTAATAAAATGCTCTATTAGAAACTAAAATAATATAAAAGTCGTTTCATAACAAATTTTAAAATCAGCATTACTTCCGGTTAAACCAGAAGTTAAAAACGGTTGAAAAAAATTGAGAATAAATCACATATATATATATATATATATATATATATATATATATATATATATATATATATATATATATATATATATATATATATATATATATATATATTACTCTGTACCCTAATCAACACATCCAACATCGCAACCGGTCACCAGCACACAGGCACATACTGTCTCATGAAAATGCATCATTTTATAGGCAAATAGCTCAAAAGAACTGTCCAGCGTTTCACTACATTCATATAAACACATTTCTTGCACCCACTATCTCCATTCCCCATACACACATACACCAGCGCTCACACAACCACAGCTTTGTTTTCGCCATGTACATACCAATCTTCGCACGCCCATTCATACACTTATCCATTATACAAATCGAGTTAATTTCTTCAATATCGAGAAGTGAAAACGTTAAATTAGTCCACTACATTTAATAAAGTGTACATTTATTAATAGATGTTCAGTAACGTACACAAAATACTACAACCACAACACATTAAAATTCACTACGACAATCATATAAGAAAGGCAACTGTTTCAATTAATAAAATATTTGCGTTTCGCGTTCCATGTGGAGTTTGAGTACCTATACATTTAAAGGAAGGCTTGATAATTTTGCCTGCGCATCTGCACATACGTTAAAGGCAAACTATATTTTTGTTGATTTTTAGTGAAAATTTTATAAACTGCTGGTTCAATTTTGATGTTGCTTTCGCCATTCTGTATAGTAACCATTGCAAAAGACCCTAACACAATTATCCAGTCGGTTTAGTACTTATAAGAATAGTGCAGGCTATATAAGACACGGTGCTTGATCTTAGCTCCATTTCTGGAAAAATTTCCAATTTTTTTTCCAAATGACATTTTAAAAAAAATTGCGCGCGTTTTGTTTTTGGCGATTTCTAAGATATGCGCGTGTTATTAACTTGGCCTATATATATATATATATATATATATATATATATATATATATATATATATATATATATATATATATATTCATATATATGTTGACCGCGTCCAAAATTTATTAAAACTCGACGTTTCAGCTTCTGTTTTGGGAGTTATTTTCAAGAGGTCAAGGAAATATGAAAGGAAATTGACTCTAAGGCCTCAATCTGCCTTCTCCTTAGAGCGGTGGGTAAGGGTTGGTTGTTTGACTTCGATTACGGGGCATCTATTTGTCTACTCCCCAAATATCACTAGAGATCGTCTCTAAGGTCTCAGTGTGTTCAACCCTAGACCAGATCTCTCTCAGCTCTAGGATTGAACACACTGATATCTTGGAGACAATTTCCAGTGGGATTTGGGGAGTAGCCAGAGCGAGGTTCCATAATCAAAAATATTAAGTGAGCCAAGAGGTGTGCGTGTGTGTGTGTGTGTTAGGTTGGCTTGGAACTTTACCTTGATTGGCCACAGAGATCTATATTAAACAGACAAAATTGAAAAAAATGAGTCTTAACCAGCTTGGCTACATTTATAATGCGAATTAGGTGCAATTTTTCGAGATATACCCAGGGACAGCAACAATATCCGACATTTCTAAGTAATTCTTTTTAAATTGTATGTACAATTACATGACTTAACCTACAAAAGTGTCATTTTAATAAAAACTTTTCTAATGGAGTGAGACTAGGGACACACGCTTCTCGCCAAGGTGTCCATCATCACATTGAAAATGTACAAACAAAGACTGAGTCAAAAGGTATTTTTGTCTATTTTAAAGTACAAGCTACATTTGTAACTGCTTGTAATCACTTTAACCATTGAGTGACGTCACTTTTTCTGCTTAAACAGCTTCTACAGAGTAAGGATTTTAAAGCGTTACAAAACAATACCAGAAAAATCTTTTGAAATATTTTAATAAAACTCTTGTCATTTGACTGATAGGTAGAGGCGAAAGTTTAAGGTATTTTTTACATTTACTTTTTCCACAAATTAGCTTCTCTGCGTAAGTATGCCGAAAATTTGAAAAAATTATACGTTTCCATTTAACATTTCATGAACAGTATTTTAAAATCTGCCACCCTACCTCCCAATTACGTCACAAAATTTTTATTAAAATATTCCAAACTTCTTCTACAATTTCCTTTAAAAGCCTCACATACGTCTTAGCATAGTATTGGCCAGGTACTGACATTCATCTGGGGCAAAACCGTCCTACATATCTATGATAACAAATCTGGTAACGTTACCGCAGGATGTGCCCGTAATCTTTTTTCATTAGGTCTGGACTACAAGGTGTCCATCTTAATAGTAAGATAAATTTCCAAGAGCTACTCCTTAATTGTTTTAGCTCTATGCCACGTAGCTTGATTCTGCTGGAAAGAAGCTTAAATTCAAACAATCATTGTGATATGCCTCATTTTTAGTTCTGATAATCCTACTGCCGCTATCACCTAGGTAGACTTCAAAACCAGATTCATAGCTCCAATGTTCTGCACACCATCGATCCTGAAATCATTTTCTACGATCTTTTACCCGGTCTATTCTTCTTTTGCTGCATCTTTAGCAGATGTTTCTCTTTTGCTTGTAGGATAAAACGGTGTTCAGTATTTTTGTAGAGTTAAAATGAAAGTGATGTTTGGAACCTCTGATAAGGTGGGCAATCTATAAACCTTGAGCAACCCAAATTACCACAACACATTTCTCATTCCTGACGATCGTTTAATTAATAAAGTTAGCATCCACGCAGGATGAATAATCTGATTATTCATTCTCTGATGACGCTTACTTCGTTAATGAAAAAATGACCGCCAGGTCGTAAAAATGTGTTGCGGTGAATCGGGTTCTCCAAGGTATACCCAACAGGATGAAAATAATCTGAATAAAAACGTACCTATAAACTTTAAAACTAAGTTCTTTTGCTGTCCGGTAGGAAGTGACCATTTACTCCAATTGTTATTCCACAACACACTAAGTTCTGCAAAATTAGACTGCATATTTTACTTTATTATCCTTCTTAATTTTATGAATGTTAGTTATGCGTGATTTTTTTCCAATGTTAGCCTTTACAGCTATTGTATAATTGGTTGTTTTATACAGACGTATGAGGTTGCGGACAGAATACGAGGGTCGATCATTACATACCCGTGTTAGGAATTAAGACGCAAGTTATTCACAACTTTTGTAAAATTTTTGAATGTAGCCTCCTTTTAGGTCGATACACTCTTCCCGGCGTTCCACTAATTTCTTTAACCCCTCCAAAAATACGATTAGTCAAACTCTTCAAAATACGCTTTTGTCTCAGCGATATAACCTCTAGGTTTGAGGTAATTATTTTCCCTGAGCCGTGTTTTCATGTTGGGAAACAGAAAGAAGGCGCAGGGAGCCAGGTCGAGCGAGTAAGGTAGGTACGGCAGCAATTTGTAGCGCAGTTCATGCAATTTAGAAACAATTCCGGATGAATGTGCTGGTGCGTTATCGCGATGAAACAGCTATTTTCTCTTAGCCAAATGGGACCGTGTCTCCTTCAATTTCTTATAAAATTGTTTCAGTAATTCACTGTAGTGCTGCTTCGTGATCGTTCTTCCTTTCTGCAAAAAGTCCATGAGGGTTATTCCCTTAAAATCACAAAAAAATCGTTACCATGACCTTTCCGCCATTGCCTTCTTCGAAGCACCGGTAAAAACCCATTGTATTGACTGTCGCTTGGTCTCTGGCGTATTATAATGTATCTAGGTTTCCTTAACGGTAGCGATTCGGCAACCACGTCTGACGGGCGTTTGAAAATCATTGATTTTAATTATAGTCATTTAAAAAGTTGCAATAAAAGTTAAACTTAAAAACATTGTTCAAAGATTTATTCTCGGGTCGGCGTAAATTTTATAATTGCAACTTTTAAGAGAATGTGTCAAATTAATTGAGCGGGGCTCGTACGATCACAGAATTACAATTTTTTTGAGAAGCTTTTTAAATCCCTGGAGAATGAGTTTAATTTATTTATCATACAACGTATCAAGTAAAGCGAGACTATTATTCATATGCAATATAATATTTAAAATTAAATTTAGATAAAAACTTGCCTTATATAAGAAAAAGTATATATATTGACTCCTACTTTATTTTGATAAATCAGAAAAATATTGGTAATATATAATATCACACAGACCTGTTAACGTAACTTTTTACTGCTATACCAATGTAATTATCTTCTTTTTTTTTCTTCTTAAATTCAGAAGCAAGAAAACATACAGATGAAGTACCGGCTAATCATACAGAATCTGTAGAAAACAGTTTGTCTCCACCTGGATCTGCGCAGCCTGCACCATCCCAACAAAATGTGAGTCAGTAAGATAATTATTAGATAAAGGTAATTAGCAAGTAGGTTCCGTGTTCGATTCCCCGGACCGCCAACGAAATATGAATAGACTGTTTTAAACTGTGCCAACGGAGTGAGATGCCACAGACCACATACATTAAAAAATTAGAAAGTCTGGACGCATCAAGTGCGTTATGGACGTAAATTTTCATTAAAATGTTTTTAATAGCAAATATGTCCTTAATGCAAGGAGACATAAATTTGGTTACCGGTATAACCTATATAGTAGAAACAATGTACCATATATAATCAAAATGACTTATTGTTTTAAAATGTTCAAAAATTTTCCGAAAATAAACTTAACATGTTTCCGAGAACTGGTTTCCTAGCCAACGAACCTTAGGTTAATAGCAAATTGAGTTATTGGAGTTTGAAGCATTTAATGAAAAATCGCCACCAAAACGCACTTACTGCGCCCCGTTTTTTTCCTGACAAACATGCATCATATTTCGATAAAAAAATTCAAAAATGCAATAATGTAAGGGTGTTCAAACAAAAAGTTGTAGGTAGCACCAACGACTTGGGCCACCTGGGATTGTCAAAATAATTTTATAAGATGCAGCTCAAGACACCCTATAATTAACGTATACAATTTTTTCTCGTATCTTGTACAATAAAAATTACATTGAGGTTTACCGTAGAAATGCATCACCCTGCATATATGTAAACAGATAAAAACTAAAACTAAACCCGGATATGGATTCTAGGGGGCCTATTCGCAACTTATTTGAAGAAATCTTTTTAAAATTCAAAAGTCGCGATCTCCATACTAACGAAGTTTTTGTACGAAAATTACCCAAACATTATAGACAGTTAAACCATGAACTTAACTAAAACTAGTGCCTAAGCATCAGAGAAAGCGTCTATGTGAAATGAATTTTCTGGAAGTATTTTAGAAAAATGAAGGACAATGACGCTTGAAGCTGAAACTTAAGCGTTTGTAGAACACTCTTCTTGCGACATTTTCTTTACATAAACCGTATTCGTTTCAGGTTCTTTGGCTAAATGTTGCCAATTTTGACGTTTCAAATCGCGATCTTGACGTTTTGAGGAAGACCCCAATTTTTTTTAAATGCCTATAACTTTTTAGTGAATTTTTATTTAAAAAAATTCACTAATAGAGAGATATCGATGGTGATATAATTTCAAATGAGCGCGAACTAGAACCCCTAGAACCCATATCCGGGGTCAGTTTCAATTTTATATGTTATATATATATATATATATATATATATATATATATATATATATATATATATATATATATATATATATATATATATATATATATATATATATATATATATATATATATATATATATATATCCGCTAACTCAAAAAATAATTATCCGATTTTGATGAAACTTAGCACTTAATGGTTTAGTTCTTTAGCCAGGAAAACCAGACGGGGCTTTCCGGGAAATTTTGAGTTTTCTTTCGAAAAGAAATTTGTTTTCCGAAAATCACAAAGCTGTTTTAATGAAATTTAATGGATATATTGCCTTAGGAAAGACCTTACTACGTACACAAATTCAACTTTCCAGGTTAATAGAAAATTGAGTTATTCAAATTTTGAATGTTCCTTCGGAAAAAAAAATTTATCCAAAAATTACAAAGTCATTTTAATAAAATTTAGTGGATATATTGCCTTAGGAAAGGTCTTACTACATACCAAAATCAAACTTTCTAAGTTTATAGAAAATTCAGTTATTCAAATTTGAAGTTGACATATGAGGTATCATTCAGAAAGTCATTTTCTATCAAACAAACCAAAAAACTACCGGAAATCTAATTTAAAAATCAAAGTTGGAGACATTTCCGGTGAAACCGTAAGTGACCGAAAACAACTTAATACGTCAGTCAATCTGGATTTGTGTCGTATAGTAACATACCAAATTTCATTTTTTTATCTCAAAAAATAAAGTTATTGGGGTGAGCCACTTTTGAAAAACACCCGGTATATTAACATTCAAACTGACATTGGATATGACTCCTAGGCTCTAATTTGGGCTCATTTGAGGAAATCTTTCTTACCATCGATACCTCTCTATTAGTGAATTTTCTTAATGAAAATTCACTAAAAAAATAGCACATGAGAAGTATTTGTTAACGAACACTACTCTGGGTTATTTAGTCTTTGTAAGTTTCTGTCTGAAAAAGCAGTGAATCCACATCACAGATGGAATTTAGTAATATATAGCGTATTACATTATTATAGTTTTCTCCTGTCTGATGATGCTTAAAATGGCGAAACCGGTTACAGAGAAGAAAACAAACCCTTTTGAAACCAAAGAAGTAGTCTTTACATCTGCATATAATACAAATATTATTAGTGAACTCGTGTTTCAGTCATGTTGGAATTGTGGACGAAAGGCTCATGAGACCTGCTCTGGATGCAGTCTGGCCCGATACTGTGGGCCTTTTTGTCAACATAAGGACTGGGAAAATCATCATCAGATATGCTCCAAGGAAAAAGTAAGCTTTCTCAGTTAAATGGTAATGTAATTTAAAAAAATAAGCGTCCTTAATATTTAGGATTTCTTATACCTTTTGAATTTTAAATTGTCACTTTTAAAAACGTATCTACCAACAAATTATTTCCTTTTTCTTTTTCTAGTGTAAAAATGTTATATTTTCATATTCAGGTAACATATTCCTTTGTCTTGTTTGGTTGTAAGGCTAAATTATACCAATTTTTAAAATTAAAAATTGAACATTTAAATACAGTTTTGTGAATCCCTTGGAATGTAGCTTAAAATATTGTCTTTTTTTTATTTCCATCAGATATAGCTTTTTTTATCATGACACCTATACCAAAAAAATTCGGGACGCAGCAAGTGCGTTATGGAAGTGAATTTTCATAAAAGTGTTTTTAATACCAATTGCGAGCAGGCATCAATCTGATTACCGGTATAGCCTATGTAGTAGAAACAATATATACTATATTTATATCAAAATTACTTATTGTTTGAAAATGTACAAAATTTTTGCGGAATTAAACTTAAATGTTGGTTTCCTAGCCAACAAACCTTACGTTAATAATAAATTGAGTTATGAAATTTTAAGGATTTAATGAAAATTCGCTACCAAAATGCACTTACTGCGTGCTGATTTTTTCTTACAAACATGCATCATTTCGATAAAAAAATGCAAAAATGCATTAACGAATTTGTTCTACGTAAATTAGTTAAAAATTATAGACTGTTAAACCATAAACTTCACTACAGCGAAAGCATCAACTTGACTAAACCGACAGCCAAACGATCAGAGAAAGGGCCTATTTGAAATGAATTTTCTGTAAACATTTTAGTAAAGAGAAGGGCAGTGACGGTTGAAGCTGAAACTTAAGGGTTCGCAGAACACTTTTCTTGCAACATTTTCTTTTCACAATCCGTATTTGTTTCACATTCTTTGCCTAAACATTGCCAATTTTGACGTTTCAAATTGCGACTTTGACGTTTGGAGGAAAACTCCAAAAATGTTTTCTTTAACTGCCCATAACTTTTTTATGTTTAAACTTAGGAATAATATGTGTTTTACATTGACATGACTACATTACCCGTCACACTGGGAATCAATCCTACTGTCTGATTAGACGAGCGTCTCGCGACAGTAAAAACTTGGATGAGTTTTTTGTTGTTTTAACGAAATAAAATACCTCCCTAACGTGATGCTACACAAAATCCTACCAACTGGCTTTTCTGACCTGCCCTGACATCAGTTTGCCTAATTAAAAGCTAAAAGGAGAAAGAAAATCAACCCTGCCATATATCAAGGTTATGTGAGCATAATGAACTTTTCCTTTTCTTACTGAGATATTGGCTTTAAGCACCCTCCGAAGGGCGGAACGTGCAGACATTGAACTTGCTCAAATAAAATGCCAGAACCTCGGTTGATGTTAGTGTTACAGTTTGTACTGAAAAAGTGAAAGGAGAACCCTGGGATCGAACCCAGTACCCTTCGGTTCAGAGGCACACGTTATTGTCCCAGAACCACTGAGACTCTAAACGATTTGAAGTGATGGAGCGCTATTCAATCGAGCAATACATTTTCATTATTAAAAATGACTATAAAAATAAGGTAAATTTGACGAAAACCTACTTCAAACACCGCAATTATTTTGGTCTCCAATTGATTACAAAATTTGAACAGACAGGTTCAGTTTGTAATGTGAATTTATGCATGGTTGTAGTGGTCATTCTCAGCAAAACATAGACATATGCCCAGTTTGACAAATCTCGATTAAGAATTTAACGACCAGTTAGTTAATCAATGAGGACGACACCCTCAGCCGCGCTAGAGGTCTTGCTGATGCTGCCACCGCTTCCCATCTGTATCGGAAGAGAGGCTATGGCGTCGCATCTCAGAATGCGAGACTCTGGAAACTTGTGCGGAGAGGGAGCAATAATAGGACATGCAGGAGTAGCCAAGGAGGTGGAAAAGGAAATTCCGATTTCCACCATCAAGGTATGGAATGCAGAGGACAATATTAGGTTGACTAGGCCACATACCCTCAGAATGCCCAGTAGAGATCAGTGGTGGAAGAATGTGGTGGCATTCCAGCCCGCAGGCCTGGTCTGTTGTACCGAAGAATCGCGGCTGGAGGAGCAGCAATCCTCCGGGGCTGGAGTATACATCGACAGCCGACGGTGCGCGAGAGTTATACTCTGGGCGCATATATCACGGCATTCGAAACGGAGGTGTACGCTATCCTGTCTGTAGCTAATCGACAGGATGTGAGTATGAGTCCTGAGAAATGTGTATACATTTGCTCGGATAGCCAGGCGGTCCTCCGAGCAGTCTGCGCGGCCAGAATTAGGTTAACACTAGTTCAGAAGTGCGTTGATGCCCTTACGGGACTAGCCAAGACAAAGGAGGTGCAACTTGTGTGGGATTCCGGGACACTGGCGTCGCGGGGAATGAGGTGGCGAATGATCTTACAAGGCTTGGTTCCCGGCGGCCGTTCTGTGGCCTGGAGCCTGCGATAGGCATAAGTAGGAAGGCGGTCTCCGTCGCCCTAGAGAGGTGGATTGAGGAGGCCATAGAGTGGCACTGGGGGTCGGTCGGTGGTTGTAGGTAAGCAAGGGAATTCGTGGAAGGGTCAGACAGAGACAAGACTGTCTGGTTCTCGGTAGGAGTCGACCTGCGCTTCGCTGCATCATTGGGGTGCTGACAGACCACTGTGCTCTTAGAAGACAACTTACATTGATATGTGTCGAGAGGGATCCCATTTGCCAGGAATGTGGCGAGAATGAAGAGACCTCTTACCACTACCTGCGAGGCTTTTGGTAGTCTTCGGGCAGAATTGTTCAGTTTGAGGACTCTGCAGTGAAGCCAGGTAAGTTTCGTCCAATGGAAGGCCGTCATGGCCTTCATTTCAAGGTCGAGGCGGTTTGGTGACGTAATCGAGGAAGAGTAGAGCATGGTTGCTGGGTTACCGGGGTTGGCAAAAAGGACCCATTGTGGCCTACTTGCCTGGCGTTAGCCTCCCCACCACTGCTACTAAGGGCTACTACTAGTTAATCACAGCTCAATATAACCAATCACAGCCTCAAAATATTTTCTTGTCATGGCAAAAACCTGAATCATAGTCTGTGAGTAGTCGTGTGAAGCCTTGATTAACTAACCGTTCGTTAAATATTTAATTAAAATATTGTTGAAAATCCAAGAACCTTTGTTCGACATCGAGCTCAAGTGCAATTGTCCAAAAGCACTGTCCGACAAATTTTGAGGGGGGCTCTTCATCTCCACACCTATAAAATCCAACTGACACAACAATTGAAGCCGAACGATCATGCACAATGACGTGCTTTTGTGAATTGAGTGTTGGACCAAGGGATTGATGATATTCGCAAAGAATATCATTTTCAGCAATAAATCATGTTTTCAATTGGATACATACATCAACAGTTAAATTGCTGTATTTGGGATTCTGAAAATCCACGTTTCGTTTTTGCAAAACCATGCATCGCCGATAGTTACTGTTTGCTAACATGCATAGAATTAGGCTCTAACAAGCAACGAAGTGTCGACTGTGTTCCTATCCGGCTGCGACCAGTTCCTATCCCACTTGCATCGGAAGATCTGTATCAACTTTCGCCCACAAAACTTATCGTCCTCTGTAAGAGACTGGACTTGTTGGATGAAATATAAGACAATTAGGCATGAGCCACAATAGACCTTAAGGTCGCAGTGGAGGCACTTTAATGACCCACTCACAATTTAACATAAAACTAAACTACCGTTTTTTGCAGTTTCTGGGCTCGGGAAGTAATAGGACCATACTTTTTTGAAAACGGTAATGGAGTTGCGGTAACCGTCAATGGTGCTCGTTACCGCAATAAGATAAACGGATTTTATGGGACCAATTGGCATTGACTTGAAAGATGTTGTTTAAACAAGAAAAAACCTGTCATAATGCCAATGAAACAGTTATTACACACAAAGTTTCCTGGCTGTGTAATCTCTCTCTGTGGTGACTAGACTTAGCCGCCGCGTTTGTGTGATCTAACACCACTGGATTTCTTCCTTTGGGGTTTCCTGAAAGAGAAAATCCATGTCAATAATCGCCATACAATTCCAATGCTAAAAAACGAGATTCGGCGCGTCATTAATGAGACAGGGCCGCATTTATGCCACAAGCTGATAAAAAGTTTCATCAGGAACAGTAAATGTCTGCAACCAAAGCCACAGCGGACATTTGGACGATATCGTATTCCATAAGTAATCAAGTATATAATGGACAATCTCCATCTCAAGGGCATGCCGGAGTAAAGTATTCACAATCGGAGTCGTTGGTCACCTCCACCCCGGGCACCGATTCACGGACGCTGCCTGGCTCTTCCACATTCTCCTCCAACACTATCACCTCACTCACTCCGCTCACCTCAGTCACCTCATCCGCCTCCGCTACCTCAGCTTCATCTACTCCACCTGCTCCATCAGCTTCAACAGTCTCGTTTACCTCCTGAGAATCACAGGCCTCGTCGGCCCCATCAGTCTCTCCATCCTCTCTTATTGTCTCCAGCGGTCCCTGCACCTCTGCCGCCGCTGCTACTGCTGTCACTATATCAGGCCGGCCCGCCGTCCGGCTACGCCGTGCAGAGTTTATATAATATAAGCAATTACAAGATAAAACTTTTCAAAATATTAAACGTGTTTACTTTCAAAGTCAAAATTCAGCCTCTCGTTGGAACACCCTTTACCTTAAGATTATTAATGAATTTATAGGTGTCATAATTTCGGAAAAATATAAATTTCTATAGCTGTAGTTGAGGTGGTTTCAAATTTGCGTTTATCTTTCTATTTTATTTAATTTTTTTTTTGAAAATCGTATATCCAAACATATAAAATTATTTTTTAGGTGAGGCCTCTTAGAGCATCAACACCTAGCACAACGACAACTGCGCCCACTACAGCCCTGATCAATCCCAGCGAACCTGTGAAATTTAAAAAGTGACACCTGAAGAAGATTAGAAAATGTAAAAAATTTTAATTGTTACCTTTACTGTATATTAACCCGTACATATTGGATTGTGTGCGATCTTCTATTGTTATATTTATTTGTTCTTTATTGTATTTAATACCAAAGATCTATCTACTATATAAGTACCACCTATCCCTATATGTGTAACCTAATCTTTTAAAACTTGATCGTTTCTAATTTAATAATAGTAACGCTCATTTTCGATCTCAATATTATGTAAGTCAAAAAGAAATAAGTTTCTAATTTCCATGTTGAGAATATTATTCTAGCTTTTTATTTCAGTCATACCCATTTGTATTTCATATACATTGCTTTAAAAATGAGGCCCTCTAGATGTAAACCCTCGGCGAGCTTACTGTCAAAAACAGAAAAATATTTACATAGGTACCTCCACAATTTTGTATTGTTTTTGCATAACCTTCTAATATTTCTTTATACTGATATTTTTATTTTGTTGTATTGGAAAATTAAATAGCTTTACTTTTAGGAACCTTCTTGGTAGATGGAAGAACAGGATTTTATATAAAAAATTACAACAAACAGATTAGAACCTTCTACTTTTCCAACTAATTGTTTAAGAGACGGTGGAGGAAATTATGAGTCTACTCGAGATTGCGGTTGGTGAAAAAACTGCCAAAGCATAAAGAAAACTGTGTTGTAATAGAAATCTAGGATTTTTGGTTGAAAAGTACTTAAATGCATTATTGCTAATAATTGAGGCCAGTAGATATTTGAACTTTTGAACAAACAGTAACGTTTTGTGAAAACTGCTGCTGTTAGGGTTGAGTTATTGGTATGCTATTTTGTGGAAATAAAGCATTATGAAATTGTTGTTAAAATTAATTTCACAAAATTAGCAGCATTAAGAATCCAATAAATATATCATAAATACCTACTCATGTTGGTCTTTGATTAGCCCACGAAGGATAGATCTACAGGAACTGAGGGAGAACTGATGCCCTCAAAATAGTGATTACAAACAATTTTCAGAGAGTTTTGCTAAAGCGCTTTTCCCAAAATGTTAGATTCGGCAATTATATAATTATCGGCAACTGAGTCCATCTTGGTCCATCATGACCAACAAAAGATATACATCTTTTTTTATACAAAAAGTATACTGTAATTGGCAACATATGCAAATAAATTTTAATGGCCAACAAGTTATCAGGTGGAGCCATGTGGTTCATCAATATTTACAAGAGTTATGAGGCAGTAGATTTAGAAATGTTTGCGTGACGGACTTGTGTAGACTAGACTAGACCTTTTTGCGATCCATTAGTATCTTTGAGTTAACGCTTTTTTGCAACAGATAGCATAAAAGAGTACTTGGTTTCAAAAAAGTGTACGATGTTTGGAACCATCTGCAAGAACAAAAGTTTCACCTTCGTTCACAATTCGAACAAGAAAGAAATTTTCTGCTGTGTTCGAAAAAACATCTATTTATACTTTTAATAACCACAGAAAAACCATACTATGCACACAAAAAATATTTATGTTGAACATTTGCAGATAATTTGTCGAGTATGTAGTTACAAGAAAAACCAAAATAATAAAATATATCTTTGTTGATTTAATTTTTTACGTTTAATTAACGCCATATTTTAGGTCAATGATGCTGTAGTCAGCTTTTGAACAAGGTTGCCTTGTAAGAAGAATTTAACACAAACATAATTAATTTTGTATGTTATGTTACTGTAACAAACTATAAACATATTGCTTCCAGCGATAATTTACAATTAACAGTGGTGGAAATGTTGGCCATGGACGCTAAACTCTTTCTGTAGGCTGTGCCTCCGCTGCCGACAACGACAGACAAAAAGTAAGCTAATAGCTGCCAGCGCAGGTTTTGCGTGCATTTAGGTTGATATTCGTTGGCCGGCAATGATGCGCGAAATCCGTAACCTCTTTCTGCCTAACCTGTGAGTTAAGGGCCAATCGTGTAAGCGTAATTGTGAGTACGAAAGTCAAGGACACATTTTCTTTATATGAAGAGTTTCATAGTGCAGTGTACAAAAAAAAACATTAATAATGAATGTTGGGTTCGATATGCGAGAAAAATTAAAAATCAACGAAAAAGAGGTCCCGAAAGCGTTGATAACACCAATCAATCACTTAAGTATTATCATATGTCATTAGCATGTGTTAAAGGTGGTAGAGCTTTCAAATCCAAAACCCTCACTTTAACGTCCTCATCGCACCACACGTGTTTCTAGCAGACATGGTAGGGCAGTTGCCATTGAAACTTAGACAACTATGAATTTTCTAATAAGGCTTTTTAGTGGGAACTGGGAGTTCAAGATTTCGAGTTGAACACTAGCAAATAAATTATTATGTTTAGGTCAAATCTAGCAAGTCAATGTTGAAATAGTTCCCTTATCGGATTGGGATGAAATTTGATACGGGTGTATAACTCAGGTGACAATGCAACATAATGCCAGTCTCATAAATTCAATATGACGGACGCTCCAAGATGGGGGATATTTTCTCTTCACAATCCCCTTCAGCTGGGTATTAAACTGAAGGCGTTGATGAGTAACATACAGTAGGCTATGCAATGCTTTTATTAATTCAAAATGGGGGGGGGGAAGCGACAGGCACAAGATGGTGGAATAATTCTTCCTCTACAATCCCCCTTCATATAGGTATCAAATGAAAGGACTTCAGGAGTATAATACCGTAGGCTAGGTAACGCTGTCAGAAATTCTAAATGGCTGTTGATGTAAGATGGCGGAATATCTTTCTAAACCACCCCCTAGATACATGTATCATATTAAAGGTCTTCACGAGTCAATTACAGTAAGTTATTATAAATAGTGAAGAACTAGTGACTGATGAGAATCTAAATCATGTAAAGAAAAGGTGTAAGGGAAAAGGTGGATTTACACGTCGTTTTTATAGAAAAAATTAAGGAAAGGCACCACGGATATGTGGATGTGAAGAGAATAATTCCCTTTTTGTTTTATGTTTACTATTTGGTAAAGAATGCTGTATGTGACTTAAATACGCATCTTGCACAAAAACAATTTTATTTTCCAATTGCTAAAGAAAAATAATATTTCAGCTTGTATAAGTACAGCATATTATGCGAAAAAATTTGTTCACACAATGAAAGAGTAGTGAAAAATTGACACGTTATTTATTAAATAAAGAGATTTTGAAATGATGTGTAAATTGTAACCCTCTTCTTCGTGGCATAACCGAAAAAATTTCCGTCAATAAATGGGTATTTTTAAAGTCAATTGATTATATTAGTAAATACGATGCGACATTGTTTTCTCTGTCTTGAACAAATTGGGACGGAATTAAATGCAGCTTTCTTTTTTTTTTTTTTTTGCTTCTCGTGGAAGACACCAACGACACATCAGCAGAAACACAAACAGTCTGTGTGTTCCACTATGAGTTTACTATGGGTATTCATAAGAGCCTTTGTCGATTTTCGGATACAGAAAAAGAAGATGCTGATGTTTTGCCACAACGTCTCCTGCAGCAGATGGCTCTATTTTAAAAAACACCCCCGACAAACAAATTACTCAGACATATGATGAGACTGCTCTTAGGCGGGGACGTGAAGGTGGTGTTAATGTGAACGCCTATTTTGTATACAGTTTCGTCTATAAGTTACTTGGACAAACTGCTTTAAAATTTTCAAGTGTGAATTTTTTATTCTAATTTGTATGGTATAGCTATATTTTAGTCACCAAACAGAAAAGCAGTGGCTATTCCTCAAAAGTACAATAGAGAAACGGTAACTTAGGCAGCGGGGTTTGCTTACTAGTTTCAGAATAACACTTTTTTATTTTGGCTAAATTTCTTCTCTAAAATAATGGTGCATGTCGATATACTGTACAATTAGCTACCAGTGATTAAAACTGACATGGTGAAGATCCAGGCAGCTTTAAATAATTTCGGAAAGCGATAACTGAAATTCTATATAATCTTCCATCTACATTTGACCGAAACCAGTATTGATGGACATAGGAAAAGGCGTCGTCTGAATGATGAGGACATAAATATATGCACGAATGAAGTGTGCGATATGGATAGTATTTTAAGTAAAACATCGTTTTCAATTTAAAAATCACTGGTCTGAAACAAAAGTACTTTTCGAAGAGCTGTTGAATGAGCGCAGAATGAAATTCCCTGAAGATGATATTGACGAATTTTGCGATGGCTTTTCCAATAATTGAAGCAGGATGCCTTATGACAGAACTTGACTTTTTTCCTATAGTTAGAAATAACATTAAATATGACTAACTGTTTAAAATGTCTTAATTATTAGGATAGACAGTTGATTTAAAGAAGTCGATTTAAAAAAGTCACGAAATCATTGAACATTTTGGTTACTATTCACACAACTGCTGAAATATAACATGATTAACTCCTACCTAAGAAATACTATTAGACTAACAGCTTTGTTTATGTTGTGTATAGAATATTCACTGATTCATGAAATACCAGATTTTAATGAACAAGTGGTAGAAAAATTTATTTCAGAGAAAGACAATGACAGACTTTTCTTTCACATAATAAATTACTGCTTTCCTAAAGTACTTCTTCCATGATGTTTAGTTTTGTTTGTGTTAGTTTAAGAAATGGATCAACTTTAACATTATAACAATGGGCATCATTGGTAGGCTACCTACTGAAAAATAGGTGTGTTCTGATGTCGATTTAATTCATTAATTATTGTTGCCCTCACTTTGGGAAACTGTTACGTACTAAATACAGCTGTAGACTTTGGCTTCCCGATGTGAAAAGGGCGAAACCAGTTCCAGAAAAGAAAATAATCAGTTTTAAAGTCAAAGAAGAAGTCTCTACATCTGTATTTAGTTGGTTTGTGATATCGTACCTACAAAAATATTTAAGAAAATCTAATATAAATTAAATTTAGACTAAAATTGTAAAATATGTTATACCCTGCCTTGCCTACTACACATCCACAGCCACTACTGCTTTTCAATCATACGGCTTGTTTGAAAAATTGTTCAGTTCAAAGTTTCATAAAAATTTTAGATTATTTGGTCACAACATTATTTCTCATACGATCCCGTAAAACAAATGAGGTCAAATAAGTCGATTAAAATGATTTTTTTTAAAATGTTTTTTGTAAAATATACACATATTTAAATCTTCTTAACAGCTAGAAGTCCTCATTCTTTCCATATTATTATTATCTACCATTCACCTGCATGAATAATATATTTGTTACTTAACTTTACAGCTTAACAAAAAGCTGGTATGTATTATGAGATGTATCCATATTTGATTTAAATTTAACACCTATTTATATATTTCAGAAATCATTATGTAATACCTACATTTTTCTAGTCATTATATTTTAACTTTCACCATAATAGTATAAAGTAGATTAGGACTCTGTTGTTTCCTTTGTTACTGTTTTTGTTAACTACATATTAAGTATCTACATCAAGGTATACCTTAAGAGCCATGTGTTTATATGTACAGATAAACTAAGCTTTGGCTTACAGCTGCCATGAACTTTGTCCAGGCGAGTCTTGTAAAATGATTACAGAATTATTTAAATCAAAGGTGTTTTATGGTAACCAACTTTTAGTACAAGACATTAAGAGATAAAATCGCTTTAACCTTTGGGGTGCCAAGCTATTTCAACGAGTAGTCCCAAGGGGGTACAAATGTAACCCAGGTTTTTTTTTTTAAGGGTCAGCAGAAATATTTTACCACAAATAAAAAAAAATCCAAAAGCTTTTTATTGTGACCTCTCTATTAGCGAATTTTTCTTAATGAAAATTCGCTAATAAGTTATGTTTACATGTATTTATAGAAATCGTGTTTTATTAAGCAGAAATGTATAATATTGTTACAAACTCATAAAATAATATCAATTTAATTATTGCATTTATTTAAGTAATTTTGTTTTGTTTTTGCCCATAACTTCTGTAAAAAAAAGTTTGTGCATTTGGCACAATGGCTGCGGCAATTTTTATCCTTCATTCTTGGATAATAACTGCAACGTCCAAATGACTTTTCATTGTTTGGCAAGGCGGTTTCATTTTCCCGAGGGACTAGCTATCTCATAGCATCTACTACTTTTCTTGGTAAACCCTTGGCATTTTGCATCCTTCTTTTTACTTCCTGTTTTATAGGCTGAACACCTAAGTCAAGTAAATACAATCTCCTTCGGTCAGTTCGGTTTTTGTTTCACTCTGGATTTGGTTTTTGCCAGAGCGAAAATGCATTTACGCCTGATATGTGAATGACATTTTGAAATACTGCAATCGGATGTCTTTTGGTAGCTCTGTTTACACTGTACTCTTTACCAATTTATCCCTAATATCAACTGCACCTTTTCTACTGTTGTAATGGATTCTCATGTCGGACTTCATATCATCTTCACCACATGGATTTGTCGTAATGTTCAGTGCTCAATAGAATAACGGCACTTTTGTTGACGTACAATGCAAGATGTATTGGTTGAAAGCCAATGGGGAGCATTTCTCATCTCTCCTGGAATGAGGTAAAAGTGTTGTAGGAATATCAGCTTAATTCTTTCTCCTGGTTCCGCAAAGAGTTAATCCACGATTATACAGTTCCTGAGTGAGCAGTACACATGTAAAAAAAAATTATCACTAGTAATTCCACAACCGCTTTCATTTCCCTGTATCAAATCAAGGACTACTTTTTTACCCTGTTGTTTTTCTGGAACATTGCCCTCTTTACCTCTGTATTACCTGTGTAAATCTGGAGATTAAAAGCATATGTCATTTGGCAATCAACAAGAGCCCATATTTTGATACCATATTTTGCTGGTTTGGATTTCATATAAATCCTAAAAGGGCATTTTACACGAAATGTCACCAGCTGCTCATCAACAGTTAGGTGAAAACTAGGTGTATAATTTTTTTTAATGCTTCACACACAATTCAAAAATTTCTCTTATGGGAGCCAGTTTATCATTTTCCCTAAGAACAGATCTTGGGGTTAGATCATGAACCTTCTACAGGGTGTAAAAAAAGTGTGCAATATTTCCAATATTTCGAAAACTACTAAACATATTTTTTTGACACTTGGTATATTGATGTATTTAAATTTAATACTTTGTTGACAAGTAAAAAAGTCTGTGTAACAATATAGGGTGGCTCAGAAATAATACCAACATTTTTACTTCAAATGGAACAGCCTGTATGTTTTTGGGTTTTCTGAGGCTACATTTATGCTTAATGTCAATAAGCACAATTGTAGATACTGGTCAGCAGTCAATCTGTGGTGGGTGGCTGAAGCACACACACAAAGACCACAAAAAGTCAACGTTTGAATAGGTATCATAGGCCATAGTATCATTGGACCATTTTTCATTTATGAAAACCTTATGTCAGAGCTTTATTTGCAGTTGTTATGAGAACAGAGTATGCCAGAATGATAAACCCTGTACCCAAACCGAAGAGACATTTGGTTTCAGCAGGACGGTGCTCCTGCACATTTTGGTTTACAATTTCGTCAATTTTTGAACCAGACATTTCCAAATCGATGAATAGGAAGAGGTGCAAATAAGTGACCCGCAAGATACCCAGACCCGACACCTCTGGACTTTTATTTGTGGGGTGATCTAAAGAGTAAATTTTACGATATGCCAGATGTTGAACATTTGAAGATTAGAATTACAAATTAACGTCATGAAATTAATTGGAATACTTTTGATAACATCTTGCGGGAATTTACACACAGACTTGGCTATTGTTTAGCAACATTTTGAACATCTCATAAAGAAACTAAATCTAATTTTTTAGTTGTCTATTATCATTAATTATTTTTTTTGTGTTATGAGATATTAGTAGTAGTAGTAGCAGTGGTGGGGAGGCCAACGCCAAGCAAGTAAGCCACAATGGGCCCTTTTTGCCAACCCCAGCAACCATGCTCTACTCTTCCTCAGTTCCGTCGCCAAACTGCCTCGACCTCGAGATGAAGGCCGTGACGGTCTTCAATTGGACGGTACTTACCTGATTCCTCTGCAAAGTCCTCGATCCAAACAATTCTGCTCGAAGACTCCCAAAAGCTTCGCATTCACACAGGTAGTGGTAAGACGTTTTTTCATCCTCGCCGCATTCCTGGCAAATGGGATCCCTCTCTACGCCTATCAATGTGAGGTGTCTTCTAAGGGCGCAGTGGCCTGTTAGCACCACAAGGATGCGGCGAAGCGTAGGTCCTACTCCTTCCGAGTAGCCAGACAGCTTTATCTCTGTCCCGCCCCTCCACGAAGTCCCTCGCCTGCCTGCAGCCACCAACCGACCCCCAGTGCCTCTTCATTGCTTCCTCGATCCACCTGTCTAAGGCGACAGAGACTGTCTTCCTACTTATGCCTATCGCAGGCTCCGGGCCACAGATCGGCCGCCGGGAACCGAGCCTTGCGAGATTATTCGCCACCTCATTCCCCGCTACGCCACAGTGTCCCGGATCCCACATTAGTTGTACCTCCTTTGTCCTGGCTAGTCCTTTAAAGGCGTCAGCGCACTCCTGAACCAGTGTTGACCTGATTCTGGCCGCGCAGACTGCCCGGAGGACTGCCTGGCTATCCGAGCAGATGTACACACATTTCTCGGGACTCCTCTTCACATCCTGTCTATTGGCCACAGACAGGATAGCGTACACCTCTGTTTCGAATGCCGTGGTATATGTGCCAAGAGCATAGCTCTCACACACCCATAGGCCCTCGAGGTATATTCCTGCCCCGGTATTTTATATAGGTGGGTGACCAGTAGGCGGATTCTGTTTCCCAATAGGTCTATTCTTAGATATATAGCCTGGATTGGCCAAATATCTAGCACGCAGATTTGCTAAAGTTTCATTATCACTGTCACTATCCTAGGATAAATGAATATCATGCAAACATGACAACAAAATAGGTAAGAATGTATGAAGTCCAGCCCATAAAATGTAAAATTGCAAACCTCATCCAGATGATGATAGTCAAGAACATCATCAATTTCCTCGATGTTTTCAATGAAATTATCTTGTTCTGATACTACCGACACATCATCCTCTGAATCTTCCGCAAACTTGTCACTAATTAGTTCATCATAGACTGTAATACTAACTGCCTATCTGCCTCAATGGTCAGATCAATCATACACTTAGCCATCTTTCAAGTATGAACATGAAAAAACATTCACTAAAACAACTGAAAATGTGTGTGTGTTTTGTTTCTTTAACGTCGGCCTATTTCTGCGACTATGGCCAATCACCGACGCCAGGGAGCAGTTTCACCTCACTATCCTGGAAATTTGGTCGAACCACTGCCTTTCTGTAAGGAGGGTAGGGATCTTTAACGTGTCCAACATCGCATGGACACAGGACCGACGGCTTTACGCCACCTCCGTAGGGCGGAACGTGCAGACATTCAACTTGCTCAAATACAATGCCAGAATTTCGGTTGATGTTAATGTTACAGTTTGTACTGAATAAGTGAAAGAAGAACCCTGGGGTCGAACCTAGTACCCTTTGGTTTAGAGGCACACATTCTTACCCCTGAACCACCGAGGCTCTACACCTGAAAATAAAACACCTATCAAGTGACAAACAAATTCGAGGTTAGAATCGCATGGCGTTTTATAATGGAATGTGTCGTATGCACATATCTTAGCAAGCGCATAGGACTAACACCAAGCGGGGCACAGCATGTACTCCAGCTAACATAAATGAATTCACTAGAGCAGCATACAACATTAACTACAGTTAATGATGGTGAATGTTACCGAAAATATTGTTAGAGGTTATGATGTGGGTGACAATATTAGAAAAAGAAAGTACAAATAAGGATAAATTATGTATACGTGGGGAAATGTTACCTCTTGGTATCCCAAAGGTTAATGCTTTTTATATCACATACTTATACACTATATCCATATGTTGATTTTTGCCAAAGATTGTGTAGTGGGTTTCAAGATAATCAGCGATCAACAAAATTCTTCATCTAGAGTTCTATGGAATACAGAAACCGTGTGTATTAACGCCGTTCAACGGTTAGTCTTGACATTTCATTCACGCTAAATTGTCAAATTGTGAAAGTCATAAATAATGACTAAGTAAAAATAAACTAATTTGATAGCTTTTCTGGAAAACTGTCTGAAAACACTTATTGAGAATCGAATTTGTTGTATTTTGGAACTCTACTACAAAAACTTTGGCCTGGTTCGGGTTCGCTTCTCAGGTATGCCAAAATTAATTTGCTCCACTTGAGGATGGACAAAAGAAATAGCATGCCATACTGTTCAATCATATATGTAGTTAATGACAGAAGTAGCTAAAGCAGTTCATAAAATTAAAAATAATAATAACTGGAGAAAATCAATCTAACAGAGATTAAAAGAATTCATTTATTCCCAACATTATGGACACTGTGTATAAAATGTAAATGTAATAGGCTGATAACTTTATATTCATTATTTTATACAAAACATATATAAAGTAATCCGAAGGCATATATATAAATAAATATATATATATATATATATATATATATATATATATATATATATATATATATATATATATATATATATATATATATATATATATATATATATATATATATATATATATATATATATATATATATATATATATATATATATATATATATATATATATATATATATATATATATATATATATATATATATATATATAGTCCTCCACCACTTGTCAGGCTCAAGATTTATTTTGTTCATAAAGGAAACATTTTAAAGTGTTTATCTAAATGTAAGTAATTGTATGAAAAATATATGTAATAGCACATTTTATTAGCGAAATATTTTAAAGTTTGTTATTTATTGTTTATTTATTTATTATCTAGTCATTAAATGTAAAGAACATATCGTGTACCTTCTTTCTAAAATACAATTTCCATCTCAGACAGAAAATTTTTTATTACACACTTTTTTTGGTTTAATATGTACCTATGATAGTCAAGTTGGTGATGAATCAAAATTTGTCCAAAGAGAATAAAAGAGAGGAAATATGTGCAGCCATTGAGTTACGGTGCTGATGATATCAGAGAGAGGTACAAAATTCAAAGAATGTATGAGGAAGTGAAGTGTGGTATGATGGATAGAGAGAAGCTTAGCGAGTACAAAAATGAATCGCAAAGAGACATTAAAGCATTGAAAAGGGAGAAGAATGCTGAGTTTATTCTAGAGCCAGAAAATAAGGTGATGGCCATTGATTAACCAATCAACAGGTAAAGTGAGAGGAGTTAGAGTTTTTGACATAAAGTATTTTGAAAATAATACTAACAGCAGGGGAGTTTTATCTCAGCTAAATTGATAGGTGTAAAGATATAGCTGGCAAAGCAAGTGAATTTAATTCTGTTTATTTAATGGAGCACCCCACATCTATTTACTAAATCAATTTATCTCGTGTCTCTACGATGATCTTACAAAGAACTTACCTTAAGTTTACATTATAATTTTTTTCTGGTGTGCCTTGGAAAATAGAAGATGCTATAATTTGTTATATATTTTGTAATGATTACTAATTATTTTATTACACACTAGCAATTAATTTCAAATAATTAAGTTACAAAACTGGTATTTTGATATAACAGTATGAAATCATTAAACCTGAATATTTGAAACACCATTTTAAAAAATATATAAATAAATAATTTAAATAATTAAAAGTATTGCTCACGTTGATTTTCATTATGCTCTATGCAAATTTGGTAACCTTTCCTTATTCTACGCAAACCTGAACTGACCTGACCTGACCTGGCCAGATTTCTCCGTTCTGTTACCACAGTGTCACGCAAATCCTCCTTTGCAGGATACATAGTATTAAAAATGGAACCTGTTGGCCATATCAACAATAGTTTTTGAAACTTCTGTTTGACCACTGGCTTCTCTGGTATTGTTGTGTCTCATTAGACGGCGAGTAGGATCGTCTCGCTTCCAAAATGTATAATTTTTAGAAAAATAGCTTGCACTTCTATGTATCTTGCATGTAAGCTTGCTAAATTGCCATCTTCGCTGCCGTCATCTTTAATATGATTAGAACGCAACGAGCCTGGCCTCGGATTTCTCAGTTCTGTTACCACAGCGTTATGCAAATCCTCCTTTGCAGGATACCTAGTATGGAGAGTTTTTTAGGTATCCCCACAAGGAAAAATCTAAAACTGACAAATATGGAGACCTAGGTCTGCGTCATTTTTCGACATGCCACATGTGATTGTGAATCGGGTTCTAAACGACGCTTGACTTATTATTTAATAGTAGGAAGAAGTAATATGCTAAGGTTAAATGCAGTTTTAGAAGGTAGGTTAGTCATATTAGGCAGTAAAATGGGATTGGAGAGCATATTCCTTCTTCTTACTATTAAATATCAAGTCAAGCATCGTTGCCCGTAAGCTTGCTAAATTGCCATCTTCGCTGCCGTCATCATGAAAGCCATGAATGTGTGTATGTTCCGCACTTACATGTAAATCTATTATCAACCTCAACTAGAACATCTATGTCGAGAATGTTAATACTATCTTCTATGTTTTCAAGATGATCGAGTTCTTCAGAAAAAACAGATATATCATCTGCAGAATTTTCAGCAATCTTGTCAGTGTCTATTTCATATAAGTATTGCAATGCTATTTGTATGTCAGAATCAAAATCAAAATTAAACGTACATTTAGACATTGTGAAAGCGGCAGAACACAAACCAAAAACAACTTTAAAAGGTTCTAATGACACAATAACTGCATAGGTAAATCAAATTTTAGGATAGGTTGTCAAAAAACATGGTGCCCGTACCATTTGCCTGAGATTGCACACAACATGTAATTCGTCTCACAACTATTGATAAAATTGTAAACCGCTAGACGGCGCTGTAAATAACAATTATAAATATATAATGGTGAATAAATAATGTACCTTTTAAATTTCTACAACTGTAAATAAAAAAAATCAAGATGTAACACAGTCAGATTTAAGTAAAAGTACTCAAATGATGCTTTAAATGGTAAATTAAACACAATTCAACAAGAAAACATCAACATCACTGATGTCAGTTTGTTGTTCAACCTATCCACTCTTCTTTCTCTTCCACTAGATGTTAAACGCTTTGATTTTTCCTCAATTTCCAAAACCTCAAGCAGGGTGCAAAGTATAGTCAGTTAAGATACCCTCTAATCACAAGCAAGAGACAATGCGTACCCTGTGAAGTTAATATCTAATTACAAGGGGGTACAAAGCATACCCAGCTAAAATCACCTCTAATCCCAAGCAGGGTACGAATCGTGCCCTATCAAGGTTATCTCTAATTCCTGGGGGTTTCAAAGTGTACCCAGTCAAGTGACTTAGTCAGAAATTTTTAAAGTAGGTATTCTTATTATTTTAAATGTTTAAAAAAAGCTTTTTACGAGTTATGTTAAAACGATTTTATTGTTACAAAAATATTGTTCAAATTACATGTACTTATATACAGTTGGGGTACAAAATGTGCCCCCTTGGTATAACAAAGTTAAGTGTGTAACAGGCCAAGTAAAATTAAACAAAGTTCTTCTTTTCATCAAACTGTACATATTTATTTCAACACATCTGCAAAAACATCTTTTGCACTAGTTTTATTTAAACTGGTTTTCCAATCTTCTTTGTTTCTTTTATATAATGCTAAATTTACCTTGCTAGAAATTATTCTTCCATGTTCACTATTAGACCACAAAGCATCTCTATAAGCTAACTCATCCATTATTGAAAGCTTGTTTTTAGGGCTGGCAGCATTCCATAAGGCTTCAAATGATCTCGAACCATATTTAGTTGAAGCTAACTCTTGATAAGTACCCTGAAATAAGTGATTCAGGCTATTTTTAAAAAAAGCAAAGTTTTCATTTCATATAGCCATTTTGCAAGTAATTTAGAAAAATAAAAATCGCATTACAGTTATTATTATTGGTATTGTAGTCACGAAATTTATACACAAAGGCAAAATTGACATACATGTTAACTTATTTTTTTTTTTTAGGAAATCCAAACATAGAACAGACTTTTTGTATGTAACTTTAATAGATAATAATATACCCTAACACCTAACAGTCCTATTCCAATTGTCATAATAACTACTGAAAATCAGTGCACAATAAGCAAATGTCTGATTAAAACAATTCAGTTTTTAGTGTAGTTTTTAGCTGGTTACAAGAGACTTGTCACATTCGAGCATGTTCAAATTATTTTACAAGAAACTGAATGTGAAAAACCTTAATTTTCATTGTAACTACAGCAATACATACAAATATTCCTTCCGTTGCCTATTTAATATTATTCAACTTTACAGGAAAAAGTTACAATACCAATTTTTGTTGCTATTTTCAAGACTTCCAGAAAGTGAAGTGTTCCAAATAATTTTAGAATACTCATACTCACTAAAGAAGTCAATAAGTTTTGTAAAACTGTCTTTACAAAAACATATCACTGATTATTTATTTAAAAACAGTGTTAATGTTTTATAACCGTTAATTATATACATTCCCTAAATTAAGTGATCCTACTACTTTAGTGTTGTAAATCATTACATTACTTGAGTTTTAGCATCAAGACACAGGCTGTGCCTAGATTTGGTGATCGGTTTGGTATCTTGTGTGGGTCTGGTAAAATGCATAGTCTGTAAGCCCCATCTTTGATAACTATAAATCATAGTGATAAGGGTAAAAAAAAATCGGGACGCAGCAAATACCTTATAATAGTGAATGTTCATAAGAATTGTACACTATTATTATACAGCATATTACTAAAACTAATACTTTAAACTTACACAGACCTTAAAGATCGATTTTATAGGTCCTAGTACTCGCAAATTTGAAGATTTCTTTTGAAAGTTACCATCAATAGCTCTCTATTATCAAAAAAATCTTGTGTTCTAACTCCCTTTGAGAAAACTACCCAAAACTTAATTTTCTATGAAGCTAAAAAATTAAATTTTGCTATATCTATAGCTAGTGTGTCTCTTTAAAGGAACTTGTATGTCATTAAAGTTACAAAAGCTTTCCAGAAGGAAACTTAATTCATATTTAGAAAAGTAAAGTACCTGCCAAATTATAAACATAGCAGTTATTTTTCCTTATTAATTGCCTGAATGATTTTGTTTTACTCAACCTAATAAAACCAGTTTTTCAATATCAACAATAACATAATGTCTGCTGAAAATTATAATTTCAGACTCAAAGATGACAAAGTTATTGAGGCGTTTTAAACAAAAATGAGATCTTCTTCAAAACGTATGAAATATGTACACTATTGCTACTCTAAATGTCAAAATAAAACAAAAAGAAACAATACATTCATCATGCTAGAATTGATTACGCAACCTTCTGCATAGAAGACAAGCACGCTACCACTAAGCTATCTAAGAATACGGTAACTAATGTTTTGTTTACATGATACTTGGCAAGGGCTTCATGCCCGGGATCTATTATATTGTGTTAAAAGTATATGCAACAATTAATTACAGAATTCATAGAATTCCCAGTGAAACACATTCAATGATGTTTCAATCTTATATGACGTCTTATGTTTAAGTTTAAAGATGTGACTGAATAAGTTCACCTCGGGGCCAGAACATACAAATGTAAAAAAGTTTAAAGAAAAAAAGACACTATTTTAAAAGGTTTTTATAGAGACTTGATTTTGTTTACATTTCTACTATATTATGCTACACTTTCAGTCTAAAACTGTATTTGGGGCCGTTCATCAAGCTACAAATATAATGTATTTTAAAAATTGATTGAATACCCAAGTTAAATAACAATTAGGTGCTTGGAAAATTTTTAATTTCATGTCTGTCATTTGCGATATTTGTGGCCAAGATTTCACCATTGTTGGTTCGGGTAGTATGCCTGTTATTTATTTTGTTTCGTTACCGTTGATGTATGGTTTATACCTGGTGTATTAATCAATCTACGTATGACAAGTTAACTACTCTGTCTGTTAGGCATTGGACTTTAACCTCTAAGTCGTTTCAATGGATGTCTTTCAGATTTTATTTTTAATTTGGAAAAACTAAATATTGTGAACCAAATTACTTAAAATTCGCAACATAGGTTTATTTCCACCAGTTCTGGCCACATGTAAAGTCTCATTCCAGTTATGCTAATACTTACAAAAATATAGCGTTTTGAAAAGTATTCTTTGGTTGAAAAAATGTTTGTTATAGCTGATATACGAACTCGTCTCCAGTCTTAATAAATGAAGATATGTGCCAAGTTTCGTTTAAATCAGTTGAGTATTTTTTGACTTATCGCTCAGATCCATACATACATACATACATGCATGCATGCATGCATGCATGCATGCATGCATACATACATACATACATACATACATACATACATACATACATACATACATACATACATGCATACATGCATACATGCATATATATATATATATATATATATATATATATATATATATATATATATATATATATATATATATATATATATATATATATATATATACAGGGTGATTCACCCAAACTGTTGGTTACAATCTTTTGTACATGTAATCGGAATTTTGAATTGAAAATTTCAGGGTAGGCCTAGTCAAGGCTGATCTTTCAGGCTAAAATATTTCCGGCGGCACATCCGGTTTTACCGGAACTACTATCAACTCGATTTTTTCAAATGGAACATCCTACATATTATTGCATTTTCAGATTCAGCGTTGAAGTCTGCGTCAACTTTGATGGGGTCACTATGTCCCAAATATTAGCCGTTTCAGAGTTATCCGCAAATTTACAAAAATTTTTTACTGACAAATGCCACCACATGAATCAAGGTTTCTATAGGTTGAAAACAACGTATGATCTGAAATTTTCTGGGGGTTATATAAAAAGGTCGTTTCATCTATTTAAATGAAAACTTTCCTCAAATTACATACAAGGTGTTCAGAAATTGACCTCAAAGTTGGCAATGCAAAATCTGAAAGAAATGAAATTTTCAAATGTACCCTGGATTTTATTACGCTATTAGATAGAAAGCTTCAATGTATATGTAAGTGTGTTAGGTTTCCCTATACCTATCTAGTATGGTTTCCGAATAAAAACAGATATTTACTGACTTTCAACAAATTTCCAAGAAGTTGGCCATGGAAAAAAATGCAACAAGTTAATGCACGGTTTTATATTATTTGTACCTACCTAGCGTTACATTATCTTATGTAGCCTAACCTAAATCCCTATTATTTTTTATAAATATTTTTTTTTCTATTAAATTTGAAATATATCAAATTTCTTCTCGAGCTACTTAAATATGTTTGAATGATTATCAGGTTTCGAACTTAGAAACTATCAAAGTAGTGTAATGTAAAAATATTACTTAAATCAGATGACATGCTTGATGTGATGCCCGTTCTGTTCTAAGCACATCAAAACGTACGGCTAATAGTTGAGACATAGTGACCTCAGCCAAGTTGACGCAAAAGTCAGCGCTGAATCTGAAAATGCAATAATGTAGGGGATGCTCCATTTGAAAAAATCGAGTTGATAGTAGTTTTGGTAGAACGGGATGTGCCGCCATTTTGGAAATACTTTAGCCTGAAAGATCAGCCTCGACTAGGCCTACTGAAATTTTCAAAACAAAATTCTGATTACAAGTACAAAAGATTCTAACCAACGGTTTGGGTGAATCTCCATATATATATATATATATATATATATATATATATATATATATATATATATATATATATATATATATATATATATATATATATATATATAGATGGATAGATAGATAATATATTGGCCATGTTACATAATTAGTTTATGTTTACAGCAAGTCAGTGTACAAGTTAAAAGCAGTCATGTCAATCATCAAAACGCCTAAAATTAATCTATCCTAACAACAAAACACAATTAACCAGCAGTCAAAGCACAGTAACAAAATAAAAAATAAACACAAAAATAAAGACAAAGAAAATAAAAAACAAATAAAAGAAAAACACATCAGTTCAGATCAGAACACTGGCATAGCCACATTAGTATATTCGTCGATGGAGTAAAAACAATGCTGCAGAATAAATGACTTTATCATATACTTGAAGGTTTTTTAGTTAACGGCCCTAATCTTCCCTGGTAAACGATTATATAGATCCACTTCCACCGAGTTTCTGGAAGACATAGCTAGACGACAACGTGGAACCGATAGTAGACTGGCATTACGTGTGTTATACGTGTGAATATCACTCCGCAAAAAATAATTCCCTGCTGTCTCATGTACCCTCAGAAGGGTGGCATAGATATACATCGAAGGAAGAGGCATTATCCCATGCTTCACAAATAGAGGCTGACAAAGCTCCCTGGGACCAACACCCTCCAACAGCCGGATAGCCTGCTTCTGAAATCTAAAAATGGCTATGGAGTGGGTAGAGTTATCCCATAAAATAACACTGTAACTCAATCTAGAGTTAAACAATGAAAAATATGCCGCCCTCAACACATGTGGGCTCACTAGAGGCTTCAATCTACGTAACAGATATAAAGTAGCAGAAAGTTTTCTTCCCAATTGCTCAACGTGAGGCACCCAATTCAGGTCACCATCCAAAGTCAGACCCAACAATCCCACTGGTTCATCACCTGCTATGTTATGATTTGAAGAAACAATAAGCTGTTGTGTCTTATCAGAGTTGAGTCTGAGTCTGTTACTAGAGAACCACCGCTCAGCCGAACAAGTCGCCTCTCCAATTGAGTCAGTCATATCGATAGTGTTTTTGTGCGAAGTAATAAAAGTGGTGTCGTCGGCATAGCAAATAGTCTTAAATGGCATCATGTAGTAATACAGATCATTAATGTAAATAATAAATAAAAGTGGTGACAAAACCAAACCCTGGGGTGCACCATGCCCAACCAACCTAAATTCTGTGCTTCCCCCATTCGCCATCGGAACAGCCTGCCGCCTGTGACTAAGACATGACTCAAAAAGTCTTATAGCACCGCTGAAACTCCATAGAACTCCAACTTCCTCAACAGTATTGAGTGAGACACGCAGTCAAAAGCCTGCGAGAGATCGCACAACAGCACAGCTGAATGCTCTCGTCTCTCAAGGCCATCCACCAAGTCCTCAACCACCTTCATTACAGCGTGGGTTGCAGAACGACTGCAACGAAAACCAAACTGGTTAGGATTGAGTAAGCAATTTCTCTCAAAGTAATCAGCAAGCATGTCCTTGATAATGATCTCCAGCACCTTAGCAAACATGGGCACAATTGCCAAAGACCTGTAATTATCCAGCTCATTAAGGTCTCCCTTCTTATGTAGGGGAATTGACTTTAAATATTTGAAAACCTCGGGAAAAATACCCCTCTCAAAAGAAGCATTCAACAATAATGTTAATGGCTCAACAAGCTAATCTGTTGAGCACTTTATCAACTTGCTATTAACATCATATACATCTGTGCAGCTTGAATCACTCAATCTTAGTATCGCCTCAAGTACTTGCCCCTCAGAAACAAGCCCCAGCTCAAAACAGCATTGAGGCTTAGGAACACAATTCAAAAACTCAGTGAAATCGACATCAGAAGGGGGCAGGGAGTTGACAATCCTGTCCGCTATGCCACTAAAGAAATCATTGAAATCAGTGACTGTGATTGTAGTAGGCGACAAATAACGATTTTCTCTGTTACATTCAAAATTAATTATGCGCCAGCCCGCCCTTATTTTGTTACTCGAACTTAGTATATAGCTATCGTTGCTGAGTTTCTTTTTTTCAACTATATATATATATATATATATATATATATATATATATATATATATATATATATATATATATATATATATATATATATATATATATATATATATATATATATATATATATGTATAAATTCAAACGGACCTCGGATTTGGGTTCTAGGCACCCTAATTAACGCTCATTTGAAAAGATTTTCCGAATGTCTTACCATCTCTCTCTATTAGTGAATTTTCTTAATGAAATGTTTTTATTACTGCTTTAAACTTCAACAATCCAACATGTTAATGTATCTCCGGGGATACCTTTAAATGAGACACATGATCTTTTTCATGGACTTCAATTAGCCTGATTACAAAGTAAGTAGATGGGTGATTGCTGCCTAAACTCAAGTCTTATTTATGTTTTAGAAATCATTATTTATGCTACATACAGACTTGGAGACTACTAATCTGGCTTCACTGCTGGTTTTCGTTTCTGTAAATGAAGGATGTGCCCAGCGTGTAAGCTAACTGGAGCAAGTGGCCCTTCTGAATTCTAGATGTTCTAGGATGTTCTTCAACATTTCTGTAACCGGTTTCGCGTCTTGATAGCATCCTCAGACAATTGAAAATTGAATTAATACGGAATCATGACAACTGCAAATAAAAATCTGTTGCTATGTTGTGTTGTCTTGATCAAAAAATTTTTTTAATTGGCTTGACAGCATCCTCAGACAGAATAAAATTGTGTATGCTGTCTGCTAAACCTGTTACAGAAACGTTGAGGAACATCCTAGAACATCTAGAATTCAGAAGGGCCACTTGCTCCCGTTAGCTTACGTGCTGGATACATCCTTCATTGGCATAGAATACACAAAAATCCAGTAGTTTTCAAGAATTTCTTCATCGCAGAACCATACTTGAATCAGGGCTGACAGCACCTTCCGTATTGTGGTACAGTCCTGTTTTTAGAATCTGGACTTACATATAATAGCCCACAGATTTAAATCAGGTGAATTACCTGGCCACTCTGCGCATGTGATTCTCTTTTCTTGGAATTATTTCAGCGTAGATTTCGACTCATGACATGGGACTAAAGATTGTTCAAAAACTGATTTTCCGCTAGGATCAACTTTTTCCAGGTTTTTCAGCTATTTTTTCACTAGTAACTCTTTTTACTTTTGAATATGAATCATTCTATCAACTGGTACAAGATCCAGTGACCTGATATGAGAAACATGCCCAAAACATTTTCTTCTGGAAATGTTTGACAGTTTGGTGATGTGATCTATCGTGGCTGCTGTAATTGAACTAACAGGTGAGATGAATCAAAGAACAAAATCTTTCTCCAATGTTCTCTGGTTCAATTTGCATATTTTTTAGCCTGCTGAAGCTCTTTTTCATCATCGTCATGTCAGCAATTGTTTCTTATATGGTCATATGCAGTGGAGGGACTGATATGGTCCACTCACAATCAAACCTATATGGTCAAATACCATTTCTTCTGTGTTTTATGTGTCTTCTACATACTGTAAAATTAAGAATTGTGACTTTGTAAGTATTGTTGTAGATTGATACCTGTCTTCCTGAGATTTAATTTTCTGTTTTGAACCAGCATTACCTCATCTCTTGGAGTTGTAGACTTCTTCCACTCACACTTTATTCCTAGATGTTTCACTTCAGTTAAGCCAATTGATCTTTTTTGCGTTAAAATATTAACTTCTCCCAAACTTATACCACTCATTCGCAATCTCATGGAGTAACGTGCCCCTAATGTTACAACTTACTTGGGCTATCTTAGTGTGATAGACATTCTTCAAAAGTAGGAGTAATCACCAGAAACTATAGTTGTCAATAATATACTTAATACCAGAAAAAGTAGTGATAATCAACTATGTACTCATAAAAGTACTAGGCACCGACAGAATATGTTAGTGGGGTTATGTAACCAAATGACAAATGACAGCACCTATAATTTTAATTTCATTGCTGCAAAAACATGAAATATTTACTGTGTTCGCATTAAATCGCACACTACTGTATTACTACTTCACTTTAGCAAGATCTTATAGACTTGAAAAGTATGTACTATAAATTATTATCTTAAGAAGAAAATTCATTATTATTTTTTTAATTTAAAATTTGCTTTAACGTTAGGTTTATTTGAGGTATTTGTTGTGTTTTACTTTACCAATTTCTGCAATAAAACATCGCCTTCTACTTTTACTTTTATTCACTGCGTCGTTTATCATTTACTCGCTTGTTGCCTGATTCTTTGCGTGTGTCGTAGTCCACCTACGAACCACTACCTGTCGTTGTGACAGCTGTCTATGTCTATTAAATGTCCTCTGCCAATTGCTGCATCTAGCTACACACAACATCTTCCCTGTTCTTAGAAATGAAATCAAAGTTTCCATGATACAGAGTTTTGAACATAATATATAGTATTGAACATAACAATAATTTCTCAAACAACTAGGACTAACAATTAACATATGATTTCTACTCTACATAATATTTCGGATTAAACGTAACAATGATTTCTTAAACAATATCTTCAAAGACTTAAATGACTACCACTAATATTTTTCTTTCACTTTTCCACCCGACCTTGTGACATACCCTTTAAGTGTTTCTAAAAACCTTTTTTATTTCTTGCTTTGCTCTTCTATTTCAGTTTCACTCTCCTCACCCCCAAGGACTCACAGGCCTGTCTTCACCTATATTAGCTTCACTCTCTAAGTCACCACCATCTGATCTGCCTACCATCGCATCTCCTCCCTGTCTTCCCGACATTTCGTTTTCATCTTGTTTTACAGGACTTACGTTATTTTGAGAAACCATCCTATTGTCAATAGTTTCAGTAGTAGAAATATGCGGAAATTGATTAAGTTGCTCTGCACCATTCTTCTTGATTTTTTCCCCTTCACCGTTTGATTTTCCGCTAAAAGGCTTAATAAAGTTTTCGTTGCGTCTGTAGGTTTTATTACTACCATCCCTAACAAGGTAACTATCACGCTCCCTACAAATGTCAATTATGTTTCCTTTTTATATTTGTGTGTAATGTTTTTGTGTTTCTGTGAGAGCTTTTGGGGCAAAAGCAATCGGTCTCTCGTTTTGTAATAAAACTGCCCCCACTCCCTCCGATGAACTATCCACTGATAATATTATCTCTAGATCTTGATTATAGTATGCTAAGGTTGTGATATCAGAGATCACCCTCTTCATACCCTCAAAAGCAGCATCCAAACAACTATCCCAGTACCACGGAACTTCTTTTTTCAAAAGATTTCTTAAAGGAGCTGTTAGATCTGCATGATTGTTGATGAATTTGGCGAGGTAATTTACCATCCCCAGAAATCGCATTAGATCTGCTTTATTTTTTGGAGCACTCAGCTTCTGAATGGCTGCAATCTTATCGTTATCTGGTCCTACTCCATTTTCTGAACCAAAACATGACCCAAAAATTTTACTTCGTTGGTGCAAAATGTTGATTTTCCTTTATTGAACCTTATCCCATTAGACTCTGCTAAATTTAAAACTTTACTTAGTCTGTCATTGTGTTCGTTTAACGTAGAGCCCCAGACTATAATATCGTCTATGAAATATGTTACTCCTTCCACCCCTTCTAGGATATTACTAATGCACCGATGAAAAATTTCTGGTGCACTGGAAATGCCAAATGCAAGTCTATTAAAACAATACCTCCCATACGGACTAATGAAAGTACACAACTTGCGACTTTCATTATCTAACTTCACCATGTAAAACCCTGAATTGCAGTCTAAGGTAGTGAAAAACTTTGCTCTATTTAGTTTACTAGTTATTTCATCCACTGTTGGAAATTGATATCTCGGTCTAATAATATATTTGTTCAACTCTCTCGGATCTAAACATATCCGAACTTGATTTTTTTTTTTTTACAATGACAATATTATGCACCCAAACTGTGGGTGTCTCAATTTTTGAAATATTTTCTGCACATAATCTATCTAACTCTACTTTCAAACTATCAGCCAGCCCCAGTGGCACTCTTATATTGGCTCTTATTACTGGGATAGCATTTTCTTTCAAAACAATCCTGTATTCGCCCGGCAGACATCCAACACCCGCAAATAATTTTTTGTATTTATCTACAATAGTGCTAACATCACCACCTGTACCTGTTTTTAAACTATGGATTTCTACACTTTCATTTCTGCTTATCAACTTAGTTTTAATGCATGTGCTCAACCCTAAAATTGTAGGACACTGACTTTTGACAATGTAAAAAGTAATAAGCTCATCTCTATGATTGATTTTACATCTCATACCACACATACCTGCTATAGGAATATTATTACCTCCTATTGCAGTCAGCTTTTTCCCCCTTGTGTTATGCTGAAGCTGTCTTGTGACTAGACCTATTTTGCGGAATGTTTCAAGTGGAATTATATTTGCTTGAGCCCCTGTATCGATTTTGGCCTCTACTCTCCTCTTGTTAATTATAATTTCTTGCATCCACACACTCACTTCGTTTCCAACTTCACAGTAGCCTAGTAACACAGTAGACATGCTTACCTCCTGTGTTCTTTCATTACTGTCCACCCCCACTTCACGTATGTTTCTTGACTTGCAAACTTTTGCGAAATGATTTGGTTTTTGACACTTGTGACAAATAATGTTTCTTGCTGGACAGACATGTTCTCTATTCAATACTTTACCGCAACCATAGCAGTTGTTTCTTGATTGTATCCATTGTTTATTGTACTCCTTCCTCTTGGGTTGATTATTCTCACTTTTGTAAGCATCGACTTTGCCGATCTCCACTGCTGCGTTATTAGCGCCAGCCTCATCGTATGAAGAAATTTCTATAGCTTGCTTTGCTGTTAATTCTGCTGACTTGCATTTTTGCACTGCCGCACTCAATTTAACATCTGGCATTGCCAGTAAAGATTGTTTTAGTCTTATATCTCTGATCCCACTTCTGACACCATGTTGTGTCTTACTTTACCAATTTCTGCAATAAAACATTGCCTTCTACTTTTACTTTTATTCACTGTGTCGTTTATCATTTACTCGCTTGTTGCCTGACTCTTAGCGTGTGTCGTAGTCCGCCTACGAACCACTACCTGTCGTTGTGACAGCTATCTATGTTTATGAAATGTCCTCTGCCAATTGCTGCATCTAGCCACACACAACAGTATTATTCACAAAATTTCTTTTATAGTTTACAAATTACAATATAAACTGCTTCTAAATATTAACAATGTGAATTGCTCTGAAGTAAGCTATCACATTGTTCAAGAAGCAATTAAGTCAAAAGCTTGTTCTATTGTGCAAGGGATTCCATAAATAAGTCTTTTTTGATTGGCAATTGGACACTATCATAAAAAGTCTGGCGGACTGATTAACATCACCAAAGTTTACATTTTGGTAGCTGAACATTTTTGAGAAGGTGGAATTCATAAATAATATTAGGCAAATGAAATTGTGACTTACCTTCATTTTTCTAACCAGTTTTTCTCTACTCTTTTCACCAATATACTGACTTTTCATATAAGAATCCACAATATGACTGCCCATTGTGTTGGAAAATAGACCTTTCAGTTCTAAAACGTCCATATTTAATAAACTATTTACTAAATTAATGGGTTTGTTAAATTCTAGAAGCGACTGTAATAGAAGTGTTCCATGTAAATTCAGCTTCTCTTTTTGTAGGTTTTCAGTACTTAGTTTGGTATTTTCATCGTAATCCTTAAATCTAGCCAAACATAATATAAAGGAATTGTGCCTTTCTTCAGATTCCAGGCAATCCAAACATTTCATTATACTCTAAAAAAAAAAGAAAAAAATTGAGGGAATTTTAATTAATAACCTGTGTAAAACAACTATCAAAGCGACTAAAACGATACAATGTCTAAATTGTGGAAAAATTAAAGATAAATCTTACTGTGGACATCCAATCGTATCCGACAGGAGGTGATCGACATTACGTTAGCGAGCAGAGGAATAACGGAGGATATATCTAACTGGAGGGTGACGGAACACATATCAATGTCTGATCATCGTATGATCAGCTTTGAATTGGATGTGGACCGTGAGAGTCCTCCCCCCAGGAGAAATCCAAGGAAGACCGACTGGGATGCCTATCTAATAGGCCTCGGTGGGTCGCCAAGGAGCCCAGAGGGGGAGTAGACTCTCTATAGAGGCATTAGATAGCGAGGTCGAGGCCCTAGAAGGGAAAATAATGGCAGCCTACGAGGCCGCGTCACCACTTAGGGGGGAACCGTCCATCAAAGTTAGATGGTGGAACAAGGATCTCGCTGTACTACGCGGGCGGACTCGGAGGGCCTTAAACCGAGCCGTCCGAGAATCGGGTGAAGCGGCCTGGGACGAGTTTAGGACTGCCAGAAGGGAGTTTAAGAAGGAATTACGCCGAAGTAAGCGAGCTGGTTGGCGCGCGTACTGCGGGGAAATCAATTCCCTGCCTGACGCAGCCAGGCTGGTGAGAGTACTCAAACAAGAGTTAGGTAGTAATGTAGGATCTTTAAGGAAACAGGACGGGAGCTGGACAAGCACCGGTGAGGAGACCCTGCGTCATCTCGCCGAAGTTCACCTTGAGGGCGGTGGAGCCGTCACGGAGGCTGCCGAACCAGGCCGGTGGACAGTCCCGAATGCGGACTGGCAGCTGGCGGAGAAGGTGGTCACAGATGGCTCTATAACCTGGGCGGTGAGCGAGTTCGCTCCATTCAAATCCGCAGGCTGCGATGGGATTTTTCCAGCCCTGCTCCAGAGGGGCCTGGATATACTGCTTCCCAACATAAGGGAGGTTTTTCGGGCCAGCCTGGCGTGGGGCTACGTCCCAAAGGCCTGGCGCCGGGTTAGGGGGGTCTTCATTCCCAAACCGGGAAGGGAGGACTACACGCTGGCCAAGGCTTACAGGCTAATCAGCCTAACATCCTTCCTACTTAAGGCATTGGAAAAGTTAGTAGATAGGTTTATGTTGGGAGGGATCCTCAAGGATCATCCCTTCCACAAAGGTCAGCACGCGTACCAGCGGGGGAAATCGACGGAGACGGCGCTCCACGCTGTGACGCGGAAGGTGGAAAGGGCTCTACACTACGGGGAGAGCACATTAGCTGTGTTCTTCGATGTGGAGGGGGCCTTTGATAAGGCAAGGACGGATACAGTCTGTAACGCCCTACAGGAGAGGGGAACGCCGAGGTCCCTAACAAGCTGGGTGGCGAGCATGCTGGAGGACAGGAGAGTGTCGCTGACCTTGAGGGGCCGAGGGCTGGACGTTGGGGTGACGGGCGGCTGTCCCCAGGGGAGCTGCCTTTCGCCTCATCTATGGTGTCTGGTCATGGACGGCCTCTTGGAGCGGCTATCTGAGAATGGCTTCTACGCCCAGGCGTACGCTGATGATGGGCTGGTCTTAGTCACCGGCAAATTCCTCGGCGTCGTCTGTGAGTGCATGCAAGCTGCCTGTAGCATAATCGAAAGGTGGTGTGGTGAGCAGGGACTCTCCGTAAACCCGGCGAAGACGGAGATGATCCTATTTACCAAGAAGAGGAAGGTAGAGGGGTTCAGGGCGCCCGTGATGTTTGGAAAACCTTTAGCTTTAGTGCGGGAGGTCAAATATCTGGGGGTGATCCTGGACCCGAAACTAACATGGGGGTCGCAAATAGAACGAGTTGTGAGGAAGGGAGTAGCGACCCTCTGGCAACTGCGTCGTGTGATAGGGAGGACCTGGGGAGTTAATCCCCGGATCCTTCATTGGATCTACACTGCGATTGTCAGGCCGAGAATCCTCTATGGGGCGTTGGTCTGGTGGTGTGGTGTGAACCAAACAACCAGCAGGAAGCTGGCCAAACTCCAAAGGCTGGCTATCCTGGATATCACAGGCGCTATGAGGACGACACCCTCAGCCGCGCTAGAGGTCCTGTTGATGCTGCCACCGCTTCCCATATGTATCAGAAGGGAGGCTATGGCGTCGCATCTTAGGATCCGGGACTCAGGTAACTGGAGCGGAGAGGGAGCAGTAATAGGGCACGCAAGAGTCGCCAAGGAGGTGGAAAAGGAAATTCCGATTTCCGCCATAAAGGTGAGGGATGCCGAGGACGATATTAGGTTGACTAGGCCATACACCCTCAGGATCCCCAGTAGGGATCAGTGGAGGGAAAATGAGGTTGCATTCCAGCCCGCAAGCCTGGTCTGTTTCACCGACGGATCGCGGCTGGAGGACCAGCAATCCTCCGGGGCAGGAATATACATCGAGGGCCTGGGGGTGCGCGAGAGCTATGCTCTTGGCGCATACACCACGGCATTCGAAACAGAGGCGTATGCTATCCTGTCTGTGGCCAATAGACAGGATGTGAAGATGAGTCCCGAGAAATGTGTGTGCATTTGCTCGGATAGCCAGGCGGTCCTCCGGGCAGTCTGCGCGGCCAGAATCAGGTCACCCCTGGTTCAGGAGTGCGCTGACGCCCTCAGAGGGCTAGCCAGGACGAAGGAGGTGCAACTGGTGTGGGTTCCGGGACACTGTGGCGTGGCGGGGAATGAGGTGGCGAATAATCTCGCAAAGCTCGGTTCCCGGCGGCCGTTCTGTGGCCCGGAGCCTGCGATAGGCATAAGTAGGAAGACAGTCTCTGTCGTCTTAGACAGGTGGACCGAGGAAGCAATGGAGAGGCACTGGGGGTCGGTTGATGGCTGCAGGCAGGCGAGGGACTTCGTGGAGGGGCCGGACAGAGATAAAGCTGTCTGGCTACTCGGAAGGAGTCGACCTACGCTTCGCCGCATCCTCGGGGTGCTGACAGGCCACTGCGCCCTTAGAAGACACCTCACATTGATAGGCGTAGAGAGGGATCCCATTTGCCAGGAATGTGGCGAGGATGAAGAAACGTCCTATCACTACCTGTGTGAATGCGAGGCTTTTGGGAGTCTTCGAGCAGAATTGTTCGGATCAAGGACTCTGCAGAGGAATCAGGTAAGTACCGTCCAATTGAAGACCGTCATGGCCTTCATCTCGAGGTCGAGGCGGTTTGGCGACGGAACCGAGGAAGAGTAGAGCATGGTTGCTGGGTTGCTGGGGTTGGCAAAAAGGGCCCATTGTGGCCTACTTGCTTGGCGTTGGCCTCCCCACCACTGCTACTACTACTACTACTACTGTGGACATCTGATGGTACACTGACGGCTCCAAAACTGATCAGGTGGTAGGAGCTGGTGCATATGGGAGCAACATCAATGCAAGAATATCATCTAGCGTCGGAAATTATGCAACCATACACCAGGTAGAAGTGTATGCTATTGAGATGTGTACATGGAAATTTACACAAAACCATTGCACACACAAATCCATAAAGATATATTCAGATAGCCAAGCTGCTATAAAGGCACTTGGTTCTTACCATTGCAATTCCAAAACCGTATGGAGCTGTAAATCTGCCCTCAACGAGCTAGGCAGCTGCAATGAGGTGTCACTGGTGTGGATACTGGGTCATTCAGACCTTGATGGTACACGCTTGCCAGGGGTGGTGCCCAGGAGGACTTTATCAGACCAGAACCTGTGCTGGGGATATCATCATGCACAGCAAAAGGCACCTTAAAGACCTGGACAGGTAGAAGGACAATCCAGCAATGGCAAAATCTGACAGGATTAGCACACTCTAAGGCCTTCATAAATGGCCTTTCAGAGCCAAGGGCTAAAAAACTTCTATACCTAAACAGAGAACAACTGAAAACTTTGTTCGGCCTGTATACAGGACACTGCCTCTTGTGTCATCACATGCACCGAATTGGTCTCAGGTCAAGAGACCCAATGCCAGCTGTGTATGGAGAGTGCCGAAACAGCAGAGCATGTGCTATGTTTCTGTCCGGCTGCGGACAGGACAAGACACCTGTTTTTTGGCAAGACACAGCATGTGCCAGAAGATCTGCGTAACTTTCGCCCAGAAAAATTGTCGACCACTTTAGGAGGCTAGATTTGTTGGGTGAAATATAAGACAATAAGGCGTGAGCCACAATAGAGCTCTTAAGGTCGCAGTGGAGGGACCTTTACAATTTAGCCTAACCTAACCTACTGTGGACATTTTTGTGGCTTTGGAGAAAGAACTTTGATTAGATGAAAATGTGAGAAATGTTAAACTGAAAACACGTTACTACTCCTATTCCTATCATCGAAAAATACACAATTTTATATAGAAAATTGTTTGAAACCTATTAATTATAAAAAGCCTGGACGCAGCAAGTGCGTTATGGTAGTGAATTTTCATAGAAATGATCTGGCACAAAATATTTTATTATAACTTTTTTTTCTTGTAACATAGAAATCTAAATTTTGGTGTATAGTTTACTTTTTATATCGTAAACCTACCTACAAAATTTGGTTATCATAGATTTTTTATTTTTTAAGATAAAAATTTTTTTCAAATGAAAACTCAAAATTTTTTCGGAAAACCTCGTCCGATTTTTTTGACTAACGAACTTGTCAAAGTCATTTACAAAAGGAAGGTACATGCCAAATTTTATCAAAATCGGCCTATTATTCTTTGAGATAAAATTTTTTTTCGAATGAAAACTCAACATTTTCCCGGAAAACCTCGTCCAATTTTCCTGACTAACGAACTTATCCAAGCCATTTACAAAAGGAAGGTACATGCCAAATTTTATCAAAATCGGCTTATTATTCTTTGAGATAAAAATTTTTTTCGAATGAAAACTCAAAATTTATCCGGAAAACGTAGTCCGATTTTCCTGACTAACAAACTTGTCAAAGCCATTTACAAAAGAAAGGTACATGCCAAATTTTATTACAATCGGCTTATTACTTTTTGAGATAAGAATTTTTTTCGAATGAAAACTCAAAATTTTCCCGGAAAACCTCGTCGGATTTTCCTGACTAACGAACTTATCCAAGCCATTTACAAAAGAAAGGTACATGCCAAATTTTATCAAAATCAGCCTAGTATTTTTTGAGTTATCGGTGTGATACATATATATATATATATATATATATATATATATATATATATATATATATATATATATATATATATATATATATATATATATATATATATATATATAAACATATAAAAATTGAAACTGACCCCGGATATGGGTTCTAGGGGTCATATATCGCGCTCATTTGAAGAAATTTTTTCAAAATTCAAAAGTCGAGATCTCCTCATTAGTGAATTTTTTCTAAGAAAATTCACTAATAAGAACATTTATTAACCAGATCAGGCACAAGATAGTGTGTATGGCAAGTCACAGGTATGGAAGTACAAACCATATTACTGGTCTAAAAATAAAAGAAAAGTACAAAAAGGCAGTAAAAAATTATATAACATATCAGGAAAACACTATAAGAACAAGTGCAATAACAAACAACTGATGTTAGAGTTGGACGTTACATTTAAAATAACAAATTTCATTTCATCAGCAACTATGTCTTGTTGACAATTAATTTTATTTATTTATTTTATTTACTTATTATCATAAATCGTACAACATGTCTACACAATAAGCTTGAGGCTTGTGCTGTATATTAACATAATTTTATAAAATTCCACCAAAAACTGCTTTAAAACTTCATCCAAATGTAACACATACTTCTAATTTTGACATACCAAATTTGTTTGGCTTCTACTTGTTCCATCTAATGAACCAATCTTTGCCTTCTCTCTTCATTGATTTTAATCCTTTCCCAATACCTTCAGAACTAAAATTCTTTGTTTATAGCCGATATTTTCATCCAAATTGTTAATTTTGAATTTAACTTAACATGACAAGTTATTTTGCCAAAAACGTCCACCATTAACACACAACGATTGGCATGCTTCACCAATCTAGTCACCACACCATTCTGTCCATAGTTGGTAGGATGATGGGGTTTATAAGATACTCGACCGACCCTAGTCCACCTAGCAACATTAAAAAACAGTGGACTAAGTAACTCACGACAATCCACTCTGCTCGACAATAAACTGGACAAAAACCACAAGTCAATTAAAACTCTTCTGTTTTGGAGAGACTGTAAATTGAACTGACACCGCAACTCCCAACAGTTATATTCTGATCTATCGATGCCGAGCTTAAATGCACACATCCGCAAAAATCTGTTTCGAACAGCCTCAAATAACGGGATGTAAACTTCATCATAGGGTGACCATATAATCGAACCGTATTCCAAAACAGGTAGAGCCATCTATAAATAAAGCCCAAAGTTCTGTATGCTTTAGATACAACACTGATAACATGATAATTAAATGTCAAGGCCTGGTCAAAGGCAACGCCAAGGTCTCTCAGCTCTCGAAGCCTCTTCACTGGCTCAACGTTAATAAAATAAGATGTTTGAATATTATTGGTTAATCGCAAGAAGCAGAGATGAAAACGCTTCTTTAAATTAAGATTAAGATCATTTGAACTGCACCAATCAGTGAATCGATCCAAATCACTCTGAAGAAGCAACATGTTTTTGGAGCAGCTTATTGATTTAAAGATTTTAATGTCATCAGCAAACATGAGAATGAAGCTATGTAGAATGACGTCAAGAATATCGTTAACAAATAAATCAAAGAAAAAGGGTCCAGGATGACTACCCTATGGCACTCCAGAAGATACAAATATTACCTTGTGTGTTCTGGCGTATCTCTATCACCACAATCCGTACAGTGTTCTTTGTCGACTATTTTCGTTTTACTCAGGTAAGACCTGAAACGCCCATGACCTGACAGAAATGGGGTAAAATAATAACCCACCTCCCCATACTGTATCGATATCCATGACTGTATGTGTGGAATGAGTCTCTTTGTCCACTGGGATGTTGACATTTCCTCCTCCCATTCTCGCTACCACTCCAGGATTGTTTCGGTTGTTGCCTTCTTTTTTTTTCTTTTCTTCTATTATCATGTCTTTCATAAGTTACCTCTCTTGCCAATAAGTGTATAGGAATCATTCCTGAAATCACCTGTATTGCTTTCGTTGCCACTGTTCTATATGCACTTGATATTCTAATGGCTACTTTCCACTGTGCCCCCTCAACCTTGTTTCTACACTGTGTTTTTAACGACACAGCTTTCCATGCTGGTGCGTACAGTATGATTGAGTTTACCACACTACTAAGCATTCTCCTTCTTCCTGGTTTTGGTACACCGATATTTGGCATCAGCCGCCCTAGCTTTGCAACCATCATGTCTGCTTTTGCCACTACTCTTCCTATGTGCACACCCATGTTCATTTTATGTCCTACTTGTGTGCCGAGGTAGTTCAGGCTTGTCTGCGAAGGAATTTCTGCATTCCCCAGATTGACAGTTACTGTGCTCAGTGTTCTTCATCCCACTAGCACTATGCTTTCAGTTTTGTGAGACGCGAGTTGTAGACCACTTTTTGCCATCCAGTGTTCCACCCTTGTCATTGACCAGCTGATAGTATCCTCTTTGTCAGCCTTATTTCCCCCGCTTACAACCAGCGCCAAATCATCTGCATACCCTATAATAGCCTTGTTGCTAACGGACTCCAACTAAAAACCTTATCGCTAACAGACTCCAAACTAAAAACCTTATCGTAATACAAGTTCCACAGTGTTGGTCCTAGGATTGACCCCTGAGGTACGCCACATGTAACCTGCATCCGATATTTCTGTTCAATCAGCAGCCGCCTGTCTTCCAGGTAACTACATACTATTTTCAGCAGATATGGCTCAACTTGCCTCTTTCTTAACAGTTCGTATATGCCTCTGCATGGTGCTGTATTGAATGCATTTTTTACATCCAATGTTACCATGGCCACAAACCTGTTTTTATTGCCTTCTTTCGTTGCCACGTCCTGTACCTTCTTTACAGCATCCATCATCGAGTGTCCCTTGAGGAAGCCAAATTGGTTGGTTGCTTCCAGGCATATAGTTCTATATGACTTCTTTCCTCCTGTACTGTGGCGGAATGAAATTGTGGTACAGTGAAATATTAGTTATCACCGATCTACCACCGATAAATAAACCCAGGCTGGTCATTGGCAAACAGAGATTTACACTCCCATGTCAGAAATCTTGACACTATATAATCAAGCCACTTGGGTATCCCAGACTCAACGCAAATCACCCTGTAATTCTCAACATTAGATTTATCACCAGACTTAAGAATAGGGTTTAGAGTTAATCCTAGTTTGTCAATTTTTTGTTAAAAGATAATTAGGAGCCTTAATGTGACATATCGCCGTATTGGATATTGAAAGCTGTTTACTATAAGGGTCATAGCCTACTTAGTTTGTATTAAAAAAATTTAGGTAACGATGGTTGCTACGAGACAAAACGTCAAATTTCAAACTTATGGCCACCATAATATAAAACATAGAAAGATGCAATGAAAATGTATAGGTAAACCAATGTTATGGACATAAACGTCAAGCTGTATGAATTCATAAATGTTTTCACTTTATAATAAACATCCACAAAGAATTGATACCCTGCATTACAAAACTACTACAAAATAGTAAAACTTTAAATAAACTCAACTTATTCATTAGGTTTAAAGTTTCAAAATATATTATGGTTGTCATTAATTGATGTTTTGTAAAAAATAACGTTTAGTCAACTAAAGTTAAGCAAGAAATTCAGTGATCATGGATGTTTTACGTTGATAAAACCGTTTCAGGCATTAAACTTTCTCTCTAGCTTCGCAACAACCTTCTATCTTCCCTGCACACAGATACGCCTTTAGAGTAACAATGCAATAAAAACGATATTGGTTACAAAAAAAAAGGAAGTGATAAAGTCAGAGGGAATCTTTATATCTGTATTTTGCAAGAGATTAGCGCTTTATAAATTCAAGCAATAATCATATTCTCAAAACTGCCGTACAATAGTAAAACCTAATAACTCTTAATTTGTAACTTTTCAGTAGGGAAGTCCAAAGTTTTTATATTTCACTGAAGATAGTTTTTTCATTAACCACAATTAATTTTTTTGATCCCGCAGATCAGATAAAGTTTTCACTGCACTTTATGAATATTGGGTACTTACTTATACAATTTTTCAATTCAAATGTTTATTAACAAATTTAAAGTTACTTGGTAATTCAAACTTCACCATATTACAATAGTAAAAACCAGTAAGTCCACTTGTCGATTTTTCTCTTCCGCTAGCCATCTATTTTCCAAGTGAAAAAGCAAGCAAGGCGACTTTCACTTTTTTTAAATCTATATAATCAATTCTTCATTAAAGTATGTAGGGATTGTGGTAATTAAAAACATATTTATCCATAGGTAAAATCACTTAACTTGAGTTGCTTTATATAACCTCATAATATTTTCTCCACAGAATAAAAATAATGCCATCTAAAAAACGATTTTAAAGCAAGCTTAAATTGCCTGAGGCTGCTCAAATTTTTGACCCTGTCAGGTAAATGATTATATAAGCGTATTGCAGTGTTGCGAGGTGCCCGATTAATCTGTTACATCCTATAAGGAGAAATATACAAATATTTAGCCTATCTTGTTTAATACGCTGTAATATTACCGCAGGTACTAAAAATTGCAATATTTTTTCTGACATAACAAAGCGCCTCAAGCATATATAGGCACGTCACTGTTAAAATGCCATACCGTATAAATAATGGTCTACAAGATGCGGAAGACAGCAGGCCAAACATGGTGCGGACAATTATCTTCTGCATCAACAGAACCCTCCCCAGATGCCCCAACACAGCAAACCATATGCCAGGAGACAGTTGACACTACCATAGTAGCATGTCAACAATGCCTGAGCACTCAAGGAATCCCTCAGCTGCAGCAATGCGTAATTCCTAGATGCAAGAGAGGCCACCACAATGTTCAACATGGACGTCCCATGATAAGTTAGAATCCAGATGGATCTCCAAAAACTTTACAGACGTGCCCTGTCTAATTGAACCGTTATCAGATCTCACATATAGGCTCAGATTCGGATGCACACCCACCGGCGAAAAAAGAAGCATGTCAGTCTTCCGCGTGTTAAGAACTAGACCATTTCGCATTCTATTTTTTTCTTTGAACACATCCATTTTCAAATTCATGGAAATCTTCAGCTCTTAAATTTATAATAGGGTATTCTTATTTGACGTCTTAATCAAAGTCTCCAAATCTTCATAATTTTAAACTTCTTTAGTTTTTCTTTTAATTTTTTATCTATTTAACCATGCATGGAATCCGCTTTCATGAAACTATGACCAGGTAAACAGACTTGCTATAGTTTAACCCCACCAAAACGCAACTGCGAAATCTACTTACTTTATATTAATAGTTCACTTCTCTCCTTATATTATACGGAAACACGAGTTACTTGGTTATACTTTGGTAATTTAATTTCTTTTTTAATTTACACTAGTTACGCATTTCACCTCAGGAATTTATTGAACTAACTATTGTACACTAGACTTACTTCTTTATACTGTAGTAATTTTTATTGCGATCCAAGCAAGAAACGAAAATTGCCAAGCAAGTCGTCTTAGTGCAGAAGAGATTTAAATATGAGTCGGGTTACTATAAAGCAACACTAAATATCTTCGTAAAGAAAAGGCCTATTAACAAACGTAAAATAGCTACAGATAGAGGTCGTTACAGGCAATCGGAATATTGAAACAGAAGTAAAACCAAGTAACTCGAGTTACTAGGTTTTACTTTTGCACGGCAGAAAACATCCTTGTACCATTGATAATCTGTTGTTTTTTAAACTTTAATTTTAGAGAAAAAATAGTGAAAACACTTATGCATATAATTAGAGGTGTGCGAACCTATGTTTTTCTTGAACCGAACTACACTACACTCTTGATTATTTGTGTGCAGATTATCCGGTTTGCGGATTATCCTTGCTGAGAAATTGATCAAAATTTCAAATCATGAATGGATTGAAATTTCAATTTTTTTTTGTTTCGCTCACCTAAATGGAATAGATATCCCTAATAAAAACCAACGACCATCTAAGTACAGGTCTGCCTATATAACGTGTAGGTAGAGTAGTAGTATCTATATGCAAAATAAACTTGCCTATTCTGTTGTGATGAAGTTTTATTTATCTCCAACATGCCACTGTCACTACAATAGGAATGCTGAGGAAAATTTATATCCGAGAATGTTTATGTTAACGTCATAAATTTTAATTGCCCCTATCTTCTAACACTTGATATCATTCATAATTTCATGGGCTACAGGGCAGAAAGGAACAAAAGAAACTTTCGTTGAAAAAAAAGACAGCTGTTAAACATTCTGTATGTACTTTCTTTTCAATTTATTAAAGCGACAGAAATTACTTAGTTCGTCAGTTGATTTCCGAACGCAAAGCGAGTTTGTGTGTTCACTGTCTATTTTCTATTAAATTCAGTATACATACAGCGTGTAAAATGGAAAAGACACGTTTTTTTCAGGTCTCCATGTATCCCAGGGTCAAAAATATGCATTAGTGAAATCTCCTCAAATTACGCTACCAACTCAATGGGGCCGATACAAAGCTTAAAGCGCCGCTACCGAGTTAACAGGGCCGCTCTTCGCAACTTCGCTACTTTTGGCAGCTTTCAATGCCTGTAATGTTCAATTGTGAAGTATATTTGAACAACTAACCTTGAACTACTTTGGAGAATCGCCGGCGCGTACAATTTTAAGAACCGAAGGTTCGCTTTGAAATTTCAAAGCTTCGCACAGCTCTACACATAATCACTAAAAAATCATCATAAAAAATTCAAAAAACTTGTAACTTTATTTTGAATATAAATAGTGAAATAGATATTGTTGAGCTAAACAATATGAGTAAATCATCAATTACCTTAACAAAATTTCCTTGCCTTGCTACAAGCCTTTTACATGTTTGACCAAGAGCTAGTATAACACCAGTATGTCCTTCCTTTTTAATATCGCTGAAATGTTCGTCCAGTTCATCAAACATAGCTTCAAACTGTAAAAAATAACAATAAAGAGGCTGTAGTAGATCATCAAAAAAATTGTATACATATAAAGAACTACACTAATGTTATTCATTTATTTTTGTTGCCCTATATTTGTTAAACTGTTATATACTCAATGCAAACATAAACATTTTTTCACTGGCTTCTTGTTACCTTATGTGAAACTGGTTTGGGATTTTAAACTGCTAAAACAACAAGCGTTTGTGGAGCTATAGAAAAGTCACTACATCTGTATTGAGTAGTTATTGTGATCAAACATTGAAAGAAAAGTGAACCTAGAATCGCTTGACATGTTAAATGAAACTTTAAAATCATTAAAAGAGAAAAATAAAATAATATTTTGTACAACAGCAGAATCCATTATTTCTCTACTAATGACTCAATACTTAAGCAAGTGGATGATAAAAAGTGCGTTATGGTAGTGAATTTTCATAAAAATGTTTCTAATAGCAAATATGTTTTTTTAAGAAAGCAGGCACCAAATTTGGTTACCAGTATAATCTATATATTAGAAACAATGTGCCATGTTTCATCCAAATAACTTTATTGTTTGAAAATGTACAAAAATTTCCGAAAGTAAACTTAAATTGTTCCCGAAAAAACTGGTTTTCTGGTCAACCTTATAGGTTAATAGCAAATTGATTCAAAATTTGAAGCATTTAATGAAAATTCGCAACACATAAATATATAAACATATATATATATATATATATATATATATATATATATATATATATATATATATATATATATATATATATATATATATATATATATATATATATATATATATATATATATATAAACATATAAAGTCTGAAACCGACGTCGGATTTGGGTTCCAGGGGTCCTAAATAGCGCTCATTTGAAGAAATTTTTTCAAAATTCAAAAGTCGAGATCTCCTCATTAGTGAATTTTTTTTAAGAAAATTCACTAATAACTAAAATACTATCCAGAGGATATTATAACAGTTGTGATAACATACGAACGAGCTACGAACCGGGATGGTGCTGTCATACATCTCAATGTTCTCTGAGACTGGCTATCTTTAGATGAGTTACTTTGTATGTGTGTTGATTGCCATTATTATAGCACACTGACAAGCTCTAATGAGAGCGACACCAGTATGTGTATATAATTATGGTCAAAATGCATCTAACCCATAGATAGAGAATGAGACAGGTAAGCCAATAACTGTCTAAAATGTGGTGTTTTTTGTCACCTAGAGCAGGACAGACAAATCAGTAATGTGACATTTGAGTGTATAAGCAACATTAGCTATTTTGATCTGTGAAATTTACATCAACTGGACAGACAGCTGATAATTGCCTGTCTTTGTATTACCAACATATTTATTGTATTGCAACACAGCCATCTTTCTCTTATGCACAGACTACACTTACATACATTGCAAGCACTGGCCGTCAGTATACCTTTTTATTATATATCAATGATCTAGCCTTACATATCTAGAATCAACTCTAGACATAATCTTTAAATTTGTTACATGGTTAAAACTAAGTGAGTGGTGTATGTGCCGCCACCTAGTTGCAGAACCAAGTGGTATGTTGTCACGCCAGCTCCAAATAACACAGTGTTAAAAAAAAGAAACTGTATACAACCGACTAACAATTTAGTAAATTGTCAGCCCTGGCCCATTCCTACCCTAATATAAGGACAAAGTATTTAAGGCTAGATGCATTCTCGCAACAATTAGAACCGTAGACCAGTTTCGCTCTCATTAGAGCTCTTCAGTACGGCATACTAATTGGAGCAAAAATACACCTATAAAGTCCAAGTACAATGCCGTACTGAGGAGCTCTAATGAGAGCAAAACCGGTCTACGGTTCTAATTGTTGCGAGAATACAGTTAGCCTTACATACTTTGTCCCTATATTAGGGTACAAATGGACCAGGGCTGACAATTTACTAAATTGTTAGTTGGTTGTATACAGTCTCTATTTTTTTAACACTTTGTGTTATTTGGAGCTGGCGTGACAACATACTACTTGGTTCCGCAACTAGGTGGCAGCATGCCCACCACTCACTTAAGTGTTGAAAGGCTGGCTACTATAGCCGTATGACTTTATAGGTGTATTTTCGCTCCAATTAGTATGCCGTACTGAAGAGCTCTAATGAGAGCGAAACCGGTCTACGGTTCTAATTGTTGCGAGAATGCATCCAGCCTTACATACTTTGTCCCTATATTAGGGTAGAAATAGGCCAGGGCTGACAATTTACTAAATTGTTAGTCGGTTGTATACAGTCTCTATTTTTTTAACACTCTGTGTTATTTAGAGCTGGCGCGACAACATTCTACTTGATTCCGCAACTAGGTGGCGGCACGTCCACCATTCGCTTAGTGTTGAAATGCTGGCTACTATAGGCATGACTTTATAGGGGTATTTTCGCTCCAATTTGTATGCTGTACTGAAGAACTCTAATGAGAGCGAAACCGGTCTACGGTTCTAATTGTTGCGAGATGCATCCAGCCTTAAATACTTTGTCCCTATATTAGGATAGAAATGGGCCAGGGCTGACAAGTTACTAAATTGTTAGTTGGTTGTATACAGTCTCTATTTTTTTAACACTTTGTGTTATTTGAAGCTGGCGTGACAACATGCTACTTAGTTCCGCAACTAAGTGGCGGCACGTCCAACACTTACTTAATGTTGAAAGGCTATCTACTATAGCCGTATGACTTTATAGGTGTATTTTCGCTCCAATTAGTATGCCATACTGAGGAGCTCTAATGAGAGCGAAACCAGTCTACGGTTCTAATTGTTGCGAGAATGCATCTAGCCTTACATGGTTAAAACTGTTCCATAATCTCACAAAGTCATTTTTTTTTCATATAAGCACATTTTTTGAAGACATATCAAAAAGTTCTCAGACTATTATAGGAGTAAAGAAGATTTTAAACTCAAAACGTTTTATTACATAATCTCTTTACAACTGAATATATTTATTACAGAAGCCTGCAATTCTAGAGCTTTAAAAAAATCACCTTGTTATTAAAAGCAGGTCTACACAGTTTCTATCACCTCTTCGTTTGGAGAAAATGTAAGCCTTTCAATTTTTTTTCAGTTGAGGGAAGAGATGAGAGTTAGACAGGGTCGGAGCTGGTAATTTTTTTTTAACGTCGGTTTATTTCCGCGCCTATGGCTAATCACTGATGCCAGGGAGCAGTTTTACCTCACTATCCCGGAAATTTTGCCAAACCCCTGCCTTTCTGTAAGGATGGTAGAGATATTTAACGTGCCCAACATCGCAAGGACACTGGACCGACGGCTTTAAGCCCCCTCCAAGGGACGAAACGTGCAGACATTCAACTTGCTCTAACATAATGCCAGAACCTTGGTTGATGTTAATGTCACAGTATGTACTGAAAAAGTGAAATGAGATTGCTGGGATCAAACCCGGCACACCTCGGTTCAAAGGCACACGTTCTTACCACTGAACCACAGTGGCTCTGAGAGCTAGTGAATAAGAAGGATGTTGAAGTAATTCAAACCGTAAATCATGAAACTCTTTTGTGACCCAATTTTTAATACCTTTACATATGAGGGACATTGATATTAAGAAAATTGTCACTTTAATCTGTATATATCTTATCCCCTTCAAATATATAATAGCCAAAACTCGATTTTTTTTATATATTTTTTTTAATATGATATAAACTATTTAGGGCAACATTATTAGTCAAAACTTTAGCGCACAACTATGATTTGATTTCTGACATAAAATTTTATCAGTTCTAAGTTTTTATTCAGTCCTATATTATCATAATATTCTGTATGTCAATGGAAACAATCAAGGCTAAATAGACATCAAAACACCCTTGTAATAAGAGAAAACTTGCATCAGAAGAGAAGAGTAGAAAATACATTAGAAATAAAAATCCAGAAAGTACCCTTAGTTTCACCACAACTGAGAGAATAGGTTACAAAAGTGAGAATTATATTTTAGCAAACAGAAAAGAGCAAAACTAGGTACAGCCAAGATTCATCTCACCAAATTAAAGAAAGTCACATACTTGCACTTCTGTGTTAGAAATGATATACTCACAAACCAAAACTGCCAACAAGATTAGAAATAAAATCAGGATCAATTTTAGACCTAAGAGAAGCAACACAATAAATAATATTGAAGCTGAAATGTTCAAAAAATAGTTATGCAAGAAAGTGGAAACATCTCATAAAATAACCAAGTATATCACAGACTATCATGGGCGTCACAAATAAAACAAGTAGTGGGAAAGACTGTAGCGACCCTCTGGCAGTTATATTGTGCACTAGGGAGGACCTGAAGACTTAATCCTTAAATCCTTTACTGGATTTATACTGCAATTGTCAGGCAGAGGATACTATAAAGTGCTGTGGTTTAGTGGAGCCGGGTGAACAAACTGGTACTTGGAAGCTGACTAAACTTCAAAAACTGACAAGTCAGGGTAACGCCAGCGCTATGAGGACAACACCCTCAGTTGCGCTACAGGTCTTACTGATGCTGTCGCCGGTTTCCATCTATATTAGAAGAGAGACTATCATGGTGTCAGATGAGGAAGGAGTTATAGAAGATGCAACATTTCCCAAGGAAAATGACACTCCAATTTAGAATACCCAGCAAGTATAAGTGAGGTTGCTTTCCAGCCTATCAGCCTGGTCTGTTTAACTGAAAAATTACTTAGGGCTTGAGCAGTAGTACTCCTCCGGGGCTGGAATATACATTAATATCCTGGGGCGCGTGAGAGTTATGCTCTAGGTGGATCTAGCACTGCATTCGAAACAGTATACACTTTTCTGCATATAGCTGTTTGACATAATGTAAGAACGAGCACCAAAATATATATTTAAGCCACTATACATTTTCCAGAATAATATGCAGCAGCACCCCGGGGATCTGTACGCTCAAAATTAGATGAATACTGTTTTATGCGTATGCAGATGATCTTGAGGAGTCGGCCAGGACAAAGAAGATACCTCTTATTTGACAGGCCCCTGGGGATCTGTATGCTCAAAATTAGATGAATGCTGTTTTAGGTGTGCGCTGATGATCTTGAGGAGTCGTCCAGGACAAAGAAGATAACTCTTACTTGAGTTCCGAGGCACTGTGGCATGGCAGGGAACACAGTAGAGAATAGCCTCGCAAGGGTTGGTTCTCGGCAGCCTTTCTGTGGGCCAGAGCCTGCTATAGGTTTAGGTGGAAGTGATCTCCGATGTCTTAGATTGGTGGACACGATACATTGGTGGATGTGGCAAATAGGGTTCCTATTTGCCACAAATGTGGTAAAACCAAAAAAAACGTCCTACCATTACCTACGCTATTGAGAGTTTTCGAGCAGAAATGTTCGGATCAGACCCTGGAGAGGAATCAAATAAGTTCCATTTTACGAAAAATTGTCATGACCTTCTTTAGTGTAAGGTCGATGAGGTTTGGTAAGAAAACCAAGCAGGGGTAGGGAATGGTTGCTAGATGCTGAGGTTGCCAAAAGAGCCTGATGTGGTCTACTGGCCTGGTACCAACCTTCACGTCATTGCTACTATTACTACTACTACTACTACACATAACAAAAGTCAAATCCAAGGCAATGATTTGAAATAAAATGAAATTTTAAAAACTAAACAATCTGGCTCCATTCTGATTCTATTTGAACACTAAATATATATGCATAGATGTAAAACTTTCACAATACTAATTCAATTATAAAATTCACACACTTTTATTACATTACTTACTTCATATTTTTCTTTACATCCAATCAGCAGCTTTTGTACAGCAAAGTTGGTCACTCGAGTTTTTGCTAATTTATGAAGCCTTTTTGCAAAACATTTTAAATATATTTGAGTAAACAGTTTCTTATTAGCCACTTCAAGCATAACTTCCAGTAGCATTAGTTGTGGAACTGACAAAAAGATACTAGGAAGCACATTTGGATTTACTTCCTTGTCCTCTATATCTTCTGGAAACTTTTCTTCTAAAATCTTCTTCACATATTTTTTAGTTAATTTGGGTTCTATTTTATGAATAGCTTTCAACATAACTTGTAAAAATCCAGATGTTAATTCAGAATCACATAACTGGCTGAACTGGGGCCACAACAGCAATCTCTCAGCACAGTCTTTAACGACTTCCTTGTATTCCGCAGGGAGATCAACAACTGAAATTTCTTCTTCGTCGCTACTAACTGGTTTCTTACCACCTTTTTCTTGAAAACGAATTTGCACAAGACTCTGTATACAGGTTCTTAAAACATGATTAGCATATGTATCCCATATACAGTCTTCTAAATTATTTATTAAAAACTTGCTTACTTTCAAAGTAAAACCTTGAAATTTAAGTTTTATCTCTTCTGTTTCATTTTTGTCTAGTGATACTCGACAACTTTGCTTTACTAATGCTTCTAAAACGTGGCTGGCAAATCTGTCACTACTCAGGGGTCGTAGGTCTGAACCAAAAGCAGTAGTGTATCTTTCTAAGACTGTGGTGTTAGCAAAAGGTAGTAACATCTCTACTACTCTGCATCCCACCTGGTTTTTGCAACAGTTGATTTCTTCATTTTCTGTTTGTTCGAAAACATTGTTAACAAAAACGGCTGCAAAATAAAATTATAACTTAATACATGTTTTTTTTACAATCAGTTTTGTAGTTACATTCATAATGTAAAAACAAAAAATACCACAATTTGCAACTAATATGTAAATGTTGTTGTCTTTACTCATTGTGGAAATAATGCAATGACATTCAACATATTTTTCATTTTTAAACTTTTCTTTTAAAAGTAAACAATTAAGCATCAATAAATGACAAATACTAAAATTATGTGACTGTAACTTATGACTCTGTAACTCCAAATGGCGCATTTCTACATGTTTTATACATCCATTTCATACTTTTACACTTTCATTAGAAATGTACTTAGTAATTTTCGTGAAAAATGATGTGTCAAAATGTCAAGAAACATATTCTACAAATTATCTCTGTCAGGTAAGCTCTACTGTTTAATATATACCTACTAATTTATTCGCTTGAATATGTAAACTAAATGCAACGATCTCATTTAATCTTAATAAATATAAACATATTGATAACATACTCAAAAATTGCAAGTGAATCCCAGAATGTGTTAAACTACACTTCACTCATAAGTTATTCAAGACACATTGAACTTAAATTTTCTAAGGGAGGCCCATTTGAAAAATTATTAACTTACATTTATCTTCTTCATTATCAAAACCTGCCCTATAGGCTTCCATAATTCGGACAAAATACTGATAAGTATCTGCATCCAATTCACTTCCTCTGCCATAACAACCTTTTTTTGCGTATTTTCTAGCATTCTTAAGAAACGACTTCTTCCTTTTTCGTTTGTTTCCTGTTTGTTCGTTATGCTGCTCAGACATGATTGCACTTTAGAAATTATCCCTTAATTTGTAACAATAATTCCGAAGAGAATTATAAGAAAACAAGAAAAGAGAAGAACAACATAACCTATTTAACAAACATGCTCTAATTCTAACATACGTCAAATTATCAGCATTGCCAACAGTGATAAATCAGTGCTTCTTTTCTTAGAAAAATATCTTAGGAAATAGATGGATAACCTATCTAGCCATTAAGTAAAGTTGGGAATTTGTGTTGAGCACTGATAAGTACACTTGAAGAACCCGAATTACCAACACTTTTTAAAACACCTGACGATATTAAGATCATAAATTTCAAGTATATAGGGTAATACAAGGGAAGATTAAAATTAAATTTACCTACCTAACTAGGACAGAAAATATTTAGAGAAGAAACAAAATGATTTTGTTTACATAAACTACCTATTTACAGTTACACACTTGGCCCAACTTTTCTCCAATAATGCGATACCCTTCAAAAAAATGCATTTTCGCAATTCTTTATAAAAGCCAGAAATGGCTTCTTTTAATTCTTCTAAAAAATTGCCGTTCTCGAAAGTGTTTTTTTTGCTTAGAAAAGAGGTAATAGTAGTGGTCCGAATAGGCTACATTGGGGGCTACAAGGGGAGTGTAGTAACTCAAACTCGCAATGGTTGATTTCTTTCTGAACTTTGTAAACCTTAAACTTGCCAATTGTTGTGCAGCAATAATAAAGATTTGGGCAACATTAGAGCCCCTTTTTATACCTATAGAAACTTTTAATTTTTTTATTGCTGGTTTGTAGACATCTATAAAAATTGTAAACCTCTTCGCTGCATATACTCAATCCAAACAATGCCCTCACTATTATCAAAAAGTTTGCTAGTTTTAAATCACTGATTGTCTTGTATTCCTAGCTTCAAGAAACCTAAAAAAATTAATTGATTTACCACACTTGAAAGATACCCGTTAAGAAGTTCAATAAACAATTGTCATGGCAGCGCGTTTGCTTCATGGCTAGTCTGATTTTATTTTTATTTTCTCTCATACATGCTGTATGGTATAATATACTTTATTTACGTATAAAATATTTCTTCATTTCTACTTTTTATATGATTTGATATTTTTTAATTTATAAGGGAGTATTTGGAAATATTTTTCGTTTGAAACATGCGTTAAAAATGCGAACAAAGAGCTTACCAGATTTTGAAACTTGGCGTTTTGAAGGTTACCCTTGTTGCATGTATATTTACGTCAGCAGCCAATTTTTTAAACCTGACTGTGGAAAACACACCTATATGGTTCGAAAAGACATTAAATTGTGTGTCGAAGTGCCTATTTATATGCTTGATTTTTCTAAATGCATTTGATTCCGGCAAAACATTTTATTCATACCAGAATTGGAGGCGGTTAAAAATACACTCAGGAGGCTTGTAAGGGTCTTGTTGGAGGTACATATTGCTGGAATGCCTAATTTTTCTACATAATGTAATCCCGACAGCGTTTTCATCACGTAATCAGTCAATTTTCTAAAACTGTGGGCGGTAGAAAACACCCTTAGACGACTTGTAACAACGTTAAAAAATGTGTGGGAATATTGTAAAATATATTTAAACTTTCTAGATACTTTAAAGTGAATTTTCATCTAAAAGATTCGCTATTGAAAATTATTATTTTTTCCAGATTATATAGTTTATAAAAAAAGCCTGGACGCAGCAAGTGCGTTATGGTAGTGAATTTTCATAGAAATGATCTGGCACAAAATATTTTATAACTTTTTTTTCTTGTAACATAGAAATCTAAATTTTGGTGTATCGTTTACTTTTTATATCGTAAACCTACCTACTAAATTTGGTTATCATAGATTTTTTATTTTTTAAGATAACATTTTTTTCAAATGAAAACTCTAAATTTTCCCGGAAAACCTCGTCCGATTTTTTTTATTAACGACCTTGTCAAAGCCATTTACAAAAGGAAGGTACGTGCCAAATTTTATCAAAATCGGCCTATTATTCTTTGAGATAAAATTTTTTTTCGAATGAAAACTCAAAATTTTCCCGGAAAACCTCGTCCGATTTTCCTGACTAACAAACTTGTCAAAGCTATTTACAAAAGAAAGGTACATGCCAAATGTTATTGAAATCGGCTAATTACTTTTTGAGATAAGAATTTTTTTCGAATAAAAACTCAAAATTTTCTCGGAAAACCTCGTCCGATTTTCCTGACTAACGAACTTATCCAAGCTATTTACAAAAGAAAAGTACATGCCAAATTTTATCAAAATCGGCCCATTATTTTTTATCGGTGTGATACACATATATATATATATATATATATATATATATATATATATATATATATATATATATATATATATATATATATATATATATATATATATATATATATATAAACATATAAAAATTGAAACTGACCCCGGATATGGGTTCTAGGGGTCCTAGATCGCGCTCATTTGAAGAAATTTTTTCAAAATTCAAAAGTCGAGACCTCCTCATTAGTGAATTTTTTCTAAGAAAATTCACTAAAAGTAAAAGCTTTGAGCGCGAAAAATGGTAAATTTTAAGAAATACATCAATGTGTTTTTAATGTGGTTATAGCTTTGTAGATCATTGACAAACATTTGATAATTAATTGTTAAACATTTTTCCACAAACACATTGTGAATTGTTAAAAAATGATACACTAACAATCAAATATCGGTCTTTTCACTTTTAATCTATATTTTGAGTGATTTTTTTAAAAGGTATCGATGGAGAGACTTTGCAACAAAAATGTTTTCAAATGAGCGCGAATTTGGGCGCCTAGAACCCATATCCGGGGTCAGTTTCTATTTTTATATGTTTATATATATATATATATATATATATATATATATATATATATATATATATATATATATATATATATATATATATATATATATATATATATATATATCTGTGTGTGTGTGTGTGTGTGTCCAACCGATAACCGGGAATTAGCCGATTTTCATGAAACTCGGCAAGTGCCTTTATTTTATTAATAGCTTGGATGAGTTCGTTAGCCAGGAAAATCAGACAAGGTTTTCTAGTAAAATTTTTGTGTTTTCGTTGGAGAAAAAATTACCTCCGAAAATTACAAAGCTATATTGATGAAGTATGGTGGACATGTTGCCTTGGGAAATACCTAACTACGTATCAAAATTCAGCTTTCTAGATTTACAGAAAATTGAGACATTTAAAGTTGAAGCATTTATTTTTAATGTCAGGCAATTTTTATTAACAATGATAAAAACTAGTTTAAATATGAGATCAATATGTCTCAGTCGTTGATACCCTCACCTCGGAACACTTGATATCTTTGTTCAGGTCAGTTACACGCTCTAACAGTTTTATTAGTTGACGTGCATTATTAGATCGTTTACCTGTTTTCAATTTCATTTTACATTATATTATTTGTGTTGTTTCGGAATTTTAATATATAAGTGCAAATTACTCTTTACGACTTTATTAGTGTTAGTGGGCGGACTAAAGAGTGTTTGTGATGTTTCGTCAACAGCTTAAAAAGATCGAAGCTTTACAGAAAGGATTGATATGCAACAGGTTAGTTATTTTAAAGTTTATTTGACACTGTCCAGCTGTCTACAGAGTTATTTGATTTTTTTGTAGAGAGTTAAGTTTATTTATTATTCGCTTAAGTTTTATTTAATTTTAAATCAAAACATATTTAGTGGCGTGCTTTAATCTCTATATATACTGCAAAGAAAGGAATTTTGTGATCAAAATTAATGAATCGAAAGGCTTGTTAGAACATATTTTATCTAAAATGGTGCTCATGATGAATAGAACCTACATTTTTGGCAAGTTTTTGTTTAGTGACGTTTTATCGCATCTACGTACCAATGTGAATTTTAAAACTCTTCATGTGTTATCTAAATATGTGACATCACCGTAACAAATATTCGCGCTTATTTGTATAGTGAATTTTTCTACTTTCTTTAATCTTGCAGATTTGAACTTATGTAAATTTTCGAAACATATAGTTTACCAGGCGCCAACATCTGAGTTTAAGTGCTCATCTGCTGACTATCGATACATTTCAGCGATTGGAGACTGCTGAACGCACAGCGGACTCCAAGCACTATTGTGTAACGTTTGTCTGTTATCCCGTTTTGACAAATTGACAACAGTTAAGTTCCAGCAAAACCTTAGCGGGACTGGTGAACGGATAGGTTTTCACACCTATTCAACTGTTGGCGCCTAGTGAACTCGGGCAATGTATTCCCTATATGTTTAGCTTGTAATATGTAGATACTAGCGTTAATTTTGAATACTAACAACTAACAAGTATTTCTACTCTATTGGTAATAGGTACTCTGACTTGGGGAAACCGTTCATATTGCATACAAATATATACGCAGGATCGTCCTTTTAGTTTCACAAATGTACTTATAGGTAGGTACTTCCTACACTTGTTACCTTTTAATTATATAAAACTAGCCTGGACGTAGCAATAAGTGTGTTGTGGTAGTGAATTTTCATAAAAATGTTTTTCATATCAAATATGTCTTTTTAGTGAATTTTCTTTAAATGAGGAGATTCCGACTTCTTATTAATACATCAATATAAAATAACAATAATAACACCATAGTGGACAAATTTCACACCCAAAAGTCTTAAACTTGTGCGGGGGAGCTTCTACACAACATATATATATATATATATATATATATATATATATATATATATATATATATATATATATATATATATATATATATATATATATATATCTTGCATTATTTCACGAAATGCATTCGTCGGTCAGAGACATCTTCATTATGTTCAGATTTTGTAAGGATGGTAATTGTCTACTTTTAATGCACGTAATACTGATCGCTGAGAAATTTCATAGTCTGCTGCAATAGATCGAGATGCAACATAAGGATTCTCATCCACACCTAACAAAATTTCAAGTTTTACGCCTTCTTCGCGTTTTTTAGGACATCCTGTACTTTACATGTGTTTAAGATGTCCGGTTTCTCTGAATTTCTTCTTGATTTTACTCACAGTGGATTGGATATTTGGATTATCTGGATATTTCGCATTATGCAAATTGCTGTGTTTTGGTTTTATCACGGCATCCAACAAGAATTAAAATTCCTATACGCTGGGTTTGACTTAAATGTGCCATACTTGTTGATACAATTTTGTACACTTTATTTCCAGGAAATAATCTTATCTTATTCGTTTCTACTTCCATATCATCAAAACGTGTGAAAGTATGCTATCCGTGACAGAAATTTCAACAAAAAAAATCGCTTAAACGTCGTATCTCAAAATATATAGAAAATATGATTTGGGAGATATTTTTTTTCTATCGGGCTATCGGTCTGTATGTCTGTCTGTTAGTAGCCCCGATAACTTTAGAACGAATTGAGGTATCGTCTGAAAATTTGATATACAGTTAGCATCCGCCAAACGAACGGTTCGGATTGTTTTTAGGTAAACTCGCTCCAGGGGGTAGGCGATGAATCGGGGTGATTTAGTGAAAATTGACATTGGTTAGTTGAAACATGAGTAATATCACATTTTATGGTTTGTTCATTAAAAAACTTTCAATTTCATCAAACATGTGGTATTCTGTGCTGAAATTAAATTAGGGGTAGAATGTGTGGGGTTGGAATATCGGTGCCAGAAATTTCAGAATGTTGTTTCGCTAAAACGGCGTTAAAAGTCCCACAACATATAGAAAACTTGGTTCTGGAACGATTTTTTTTGTCTGTCGGTCGGTCTCTCTGTTAGTAGGTGCAATAACTTTCGAACGAATTGAGATATTATCTTCAAATTTGGTTCACAGTTAGCGCCCGAGCAAGGAACGCTTTGAATTGTTTTTGGGTATAACATCGCTTCAGGGGGAGTGATAATTCAGTCATCTGCATGTCAAACGCTCGTGTACAAAAAGCTGCCACACTTACTCTGAAAATTGGAGTTACAGATCAAAAAAAGTAATGCGCAAGCCTCCCGAATTTTTTTCTAGTTTTTAGCTAAATGGCGTAAAAAGTCTCAAAACATATAGAAAACGTCATTTGGGAACGAATTGTTTTGTCTGTCGGTCGGTCGGCCTGTCGGTCTGTCTGTCCGTCGGTCTGTATGTCTGTCTGCTAGTAAGAATAATAACTTTCTAACGAATTGAGATATCGTCTTCATATTTGGTACACAGTTAGCACTTGGCCATCTAGGGGATTTCATGAAAATTGATATTTCTTCGTTAAAACTCGAGTAATATAACGTTTTAAGGTTTGTGTATTAGAAAACGTTCAATTTAACCACTCATCTAATATTTTGTGATGAAATTGAAGTAGGGGTTGAATTGAGGGCGTGAATATGAATTTAATTTTAAAAGAATACTACATTAGATTATTAAGTGTACGTAGAGTTTAGTCCCTCCTCTTATTTTTTCATCGAGAAATTCACATTTCACTATAAAATTAGTTGGGGTAATAGCCGGAATTTAGCACTTGTGTGGTGTCACAAATGTAACAATAGCAGAATAACCCTGTATGTTCAAGTCGCGCTAGAAAAAGTTCGAGACAAGGATTATTTCCTGGCTATCTGATGGTGACCTTGGATTTGATCTTGGCGATGACTTTCAAGACAAAATCAAGGCCAAGATCATATTTTGCATGAAATTCAACTAGGGGTTGACCATGTAGAGGTGAAATATTAAATTGATTTGTAATTAAGCAATCGACATCAATTTGGTGCACAGGTAGCTGTTCACAACCTGACAGGCTGGATTATTTGTGAATAAGATCGCTTCAGAAAAAGGGAAGACATAGTGGGTTGATCGGGGAAGCTAATACTTCACTGACAGAAGATTGGAACCTGTGATGAGCACTGCTGGAGCAAATTAGTCAAGACATTTTTGAGTGCAGTGTACAAAGTGTTTGCACTCGTATCGGTTAATGCCAAATGGTAGGTGGAGAACAATTTGAAAATTTGTGCTAAATTTTGTTTGTTTTCCTTTGTTCAATAATTTTTTTCATTAAACTTACGTTTCCATTTTTTATGTAGATAATGCTATTTTTTCAAAAAAAAATTTGGCATGTAAGGTACCAATGTTTTTGTCATCATCATTTAAGTAGTAAGCATGTCCATGGAAAAACAGCAAAAAAATATGCTTGCCATTTAAAAAAAACTTAAGATGATGTGACCATAGTTGACGTCATAAATGTAATTTTTACATCATAAGTTGGCAATTGAAAAGATAAAATTGACCGAGCGTTTTTCTTGAAAAAATTAAATAACGCATTATGAATTATGTTCCAAACTTTATCATCACACTATATGTGGGTCGGCAGCAGAGCATAAGCATATCCACCCTCGTACATGTAACTTACGAGGGCGTACCCAAAAGACATCGAACTGATATCGTGGTGGGAGGAATTTTTGTAGTACCGCGTTCTGCTGCTAGGAGCGTATAGAGCTACCATCCCTGAGTCAGTAAGTCAAGCGTCGTCGCTAAAGGTTCCGTTCGGTTTTTGTAAATTTTTTAGTGAGAGTTGTTTTGTGTGCTCGTCGTTTTTGCAATGGTGGATTATCGTGAGCTGTGCGCGGGCGTAAAGTGTTTGAGTAGTTTTCCCGTTTCAAAAGAAGTGAAATGTCAATTGATGACAAACCTCGCTCTGGTCCTCCTTCGACGGCGCGAACTGATTAAAACATTAAAAAAAATCACGAAATCCTACTAGAAGATCGACGACATTGACGAAGGTGTGGAGCTGTCTGGAGTAACTTGAAGTACAGTTCAGCGAATTTTAACGCAAGATTTGGGGATATAAAGGGTGGCTGCCAAATTCGTTCCTTGACTGCTGACTGCTGAACAAAAGCAAGGTTGCGTGGATATATGTTGTACTTTGAAGGAAGCATCCCGAAAGGACCCAAAGTTTTTTCCAAGGTCCACAGGTGACGATTCATGGTGCGACCCTGAAACGAAGCAACAATCAAGCCAGTGGAAAACCCCCAAGTTCGCCAGGATCCAAAAAAGCTTCAAGTGATATCACACGTCAAAACAATGCTGATTTGTTTTTTCGATGTGAAAAGAGTTTTCCATTCAGAGTTTGTTCCAGGTTCAGACAGTTAACCAGGCTGGAAGTTTTGAGTGGATTACCCAACAGTTTGCGGCGAAAGAAGCCTGATTTGTGGCGGTCGCGCCACTGGTTTTCCATCACGATAACGCCCCTGTTTACACAGCCCTGTTTGTGCGCCAATTTTTTACCAAAATTGGATGACCCCTCTGCCCCATCCCTTCTATTCACCCGACCTTGCCCCATGCGACTTTCTACATTTTCCCAAATGAAAAGAGGCACGAAAAAAAAGTGTTTCGTCAACGTTGCTAAGGTGGGGGAAAAACGACGGAGGCGCTTTCGGCCATCACAGAAAACGAATTTCAAAAAGGTTTTGAACAATAGAATAAAAGATCAGACAAGTGGGTGATACTCCATATTAGGGGCCAACTAGTTTTAGATAATTCGACTGCTGGTAGATGAAGTTTACTACCTCATATGCACTCTGATACTATTTTTGTGTTGTAGAAATTCGTTTTTTTACATTGTGGGAATCTCTTGTTGCCGAGTTATTGACATTATTAGTTCGTCGCTGGTCACATAGGGTAAGTTTAAATTAACATTTTTTTTGTATTTTTGCTTTTTTGTGGTCTCAGTTTTTGGTTATGTAAGGTCTGGTTATGTCGGGTTAGGTCAGGTCAGGTCAGATCATATCAAGTCGTCCTGGCCTGCCTGGTAGGCTGTCAAGTCGTCCTGGCCTGCCTGGTAGGCTGTTTTGTGCATCAACGACAACAAACAAGTTGTTTCTTCAACCCCTAAACTAGCTGGGGGAACCTGGAGTTAATAGACATACTGGAGGGAGAATAATATTATTAAAGCAAAATGTTGATGCAAAATGTAAAAAAGGCTGCTTATAGAAGTCCAACTAAGCTGTTTTGTCGGTGTTAATTCTTTATTTCCTTTCCCAAGCACACCTGTTCACTCCGGGTACCGTAACTGGGGGGAGGGGTATTTCCACAACATTTTTCTTTTTGCTCACGCATACTGGAGTGGTTTTAAGCATGTTTATTAAAAAACTTTCGAAAATTTAGTTGGCCCCGAATTACCGACAATTGTACTAACTGCCAGTGGAGACTAATTTGAAGGGGATTGAAGGCTTTTTGTTTAAAAAATTAAATCAATTAAATTAAAAAAGTTTGGACGTAGCAATTATTGTAGTGAATTTTCATAATAATGTTTTAAATACAAATATGTGTTATTTTAAAGAAAGCAGGCATCAAATTTGGTTACCAGTATAACCTATATAGTAGACAAATGTAGCACATTTCATCTAAATAACGTTATTGTTTGAAAATGTACAAAAATGTTTCGAAAATAAACTGAACATGTTCCAGAAAAAATTAGTTTCCTGGCCAACGAACCCTATAGGTGAATGGCATATTGAGCTATTTAAATTTGAACCATTTAATACAAATTCGCTACCATAACGCACTCGCTGCATCACGAAATTCTTTTCTTCCAAACATGCATTATAATTCGATGGAAAATGCAAAAATTCAATAATATAAGGCGTGTTGGTTTAAAAAAAGAAGATTTGTATCACCAACGACTTATCGGCCATCCCGTGATTGTAGAAATATTTTTTAAGATGTAGCTCAAGACACCCTATAATTAACGTATCCAATTTTTTTCGTATCTTATATAATAACGAATATATTGAGCTTTATTGTTTTTTACGAAAATTCCTAAAAATTATATAACATCAAACGATAAACTCTATAGCTAAAACTACTGCGAAACCACTAGAGACAGGGTCTGTTTAAAATAAATTTTCTGGAAATATTTTAGTAAAATGAAGGACAGTGACGGTTGAAGCTGAAACTTAAGGGTTTCTAGAACGCTCTACTTGTTACATTTTCTTTACATAGTCACTATAAGTTGCAGGTTCTTTGTCTAAATGTTGCTAATTTTGACGTTTCTAATCGCGAGTTTGACGTTTTCAGGAAAACCCCAATTTGTTTTCTTTAAATGTCTATAACTGTTTTGTCTTCTAAGTTATTGATTTAAGTGTTGGTACCCAGTTTACCTTTTATGATATAAATGCGCGCACCAAATTTGATCATCATCGGAGTATTATCTATTGAGTTATCGCACGGACACACGCACACACACACACAAATATATATATATATATATATATATATATATATATATATATATATATATATATATATATATATATATATATATATATATATATATATATATATATATATATATATATATATATATATATATATATATATATATATATATATATATACTTATATATAAACATATAAAAATTCAAACTGATCCTCATTTGAAGAAATTTTATCAAAATTCAAAAGTCGGGATCTCCTCATTAGTGAATATTTATAATAATATAATAAGAAAATTCACTAAAATTAAGTTCGGTTTCTTTTGAGGAGCCCCTCGTATATTTGCTCAAGTTCTAAAAGATACAGAACTTCAAAATTAAGATTGATTGACAAATTAATCCAGCAATCCGCTGCCGATTGTCACTCCAACAAAACGTAAGTATTTTGTATCTAATGACTGCTACAATTGTTTTCTTTTTGTTGAAAAAACCCTAGTGATATTTCTAAATCTGTTAGATATAATTTTTTAACAGTGCGTGGTGTACCTAGAGAAAATAAATCTTTGTCAAAAACTTAAAAAAAAGAAATTTATTTTTGCACCTGCAAATCATGTATTTAATCGCGGCAGTGCTTAGCAAGAGAAAAAACACCTATCAAAATCGATAAGAGATATGCGCCCTAAAGTTTGTTTTGTTGTGCAGGTTATGCCTTTTGGTACAATGAAAGGCGTGTCATTCCTCGAATACTTCACCATTACATTGTCATCACCTTGACATCGCTTCGCAGGATCAACCGAAATCTTCCGGGTGATATCAGGAATAGCAGGTACTTTACGTCATTGGGTGATTAGGTGTCCTAACGGTTAGCGTTAGCGTTTTAATTTTATGTAATCCCACGGCATTTCTATTTACTTGCGCACGCACTGGATCCATTCTTACCAAAATGAAATGAACAACGTTGTCAGCTTTTTGGGTAGAAATAGCACATGTTTAAGGAACACTGCTAAAAAAATTGAAAATCTTGTAAGTAAAATTTCTTACTGTGATTAATTATCTACTAAATACAATTAATCTTGTTTCAGAAAACCCTTTTAGATTACACAACCAATTGATATTACGTTATTTTTGAATTTATGATCTATTTACGTGATTGCTAATTGGTAAACAATGCTTGACACAATTATACTTTTTAATAACATTTATAAATTTTATTGTAAACATGATGTTGTTTATAATCGACCATTTTATCAAGTTGGCTTACTTACATTTGGATTGTAAATGTTTATACAATAAAGACAAATCGCTACACTTGGCAGCTAGGCGTGTAACCGGCATGTGTAGAATTTGTAATATAGTACTCCATGCTCCATGCTGATGTTTATGCTGTCAGTGATAAAACAAGTGCAGGTTGGTGAACGTGAAAACAGCAAGTCAGCAGCGACTGTATGAACGAAAAGCATTTTGCAGGAAAGTGAATTATTGCATTTAAATCTGTCACAGTACACACTGCAACAATTTGAGGCTTTCTCCATAATTCTGTGGTTACTATTCTCTTATTTCTGCTGTTCCTCAGTATTCTTGGTAAGTGTTACATCTTATAATCGATTAATTTTTTATCATCACTCGACGATGACTGAAAAAATGAAGTTTTCTTTGGTTAATTGTTGAAAATATTCACATTTGTTAAACATTTAGAGTTTAAATGTGTGTTAATTAGGTACAGTTGGCATGTCAAGGCACACTGGGATAAAAATATTCTGATAGATACCTTCATGTTTCAGGATGATTTAATTAAAGAAAGCCCTTTGTTGAAAGTTTTCAGCTCAAGACACCCTATAATTAACGTATAGAATTTTTTCTCGTATCTTGTATGATAACAATAATATTGAGCTTTACCGTAAAAATTCGTCACCCTGTATATATGTAAACAGATAAAAACTGAATGTAAATCCGGATATGGATTATAGGGGCCTAGTTTGTGCTCATTTGAAGAAATCTTGTTAAAATTTACGGTCACCTCATTAAAGATTTTTTTCTACGCAAATTAGCTAAAAATTATAGACCGTTAAACCATAAAATTAACTAAAACTACCGCCAAAGCATCAGATAAAGGGTCTATTTGAAATGAATTTTCTGTAAATATTTCAGTAAAATGAAGGATAATGACGGTTGAAGCTGAAACTTAGGGCTTCGCAAAACATTCTTCTTGAGACATTTTCTTTACATAATTCGTATTTGTTTCAGGTTCTTTGCCTAATGTTGTCAATTTTGACGATTCAAATCGCGACTTTGACTTTTTTTCTTTAAATGCCCATAACTTTTTTGCCTTTAAACTTACAGACCTAAATTGGTACATTATTAACTCTTTATAATACAAACACGCGTACCTAACTTGGTTCCTCTTACTTTGTTATTTCCGGAGATATAAATCTTTTTCCGGAAACACAAAATTTTCCGGGAAAACCTGAGCCGATTTTACTGCATAACTAGCTTAGCCAAGTCACTTGCAAAAGGAAGGTACTTACCAAATTTGATCAAAATCGGCCCATTGTTTTTTGAGTTATCGGTGTGATACATTAGTGCTCATTTGAAGAAATTTTTTCAAAATTCAAAAGTCGAGTTGTCTTCATTAGTGATTTTTTTAAAAGAAAATTCACTAAAAAACACAAAAATGTGTGTTTCTTTAGCTGTATTTTTATTGATTCTGCTTTATGTTTGTTTCCATACACAGTATCCAACATCGGTTTTTTAGGATAATAGTTAAAAAATGCATTTTTTTGGAAAATTATATCTCTCAAAATATAAAAGTTAGCTTAATGGTATTGGTATTGATGTTGATATTGGTATTGGTACTTTCTGAGATACTTTACCGTTTACCAAAAACTGGGGTTTCCAAGTTAATGGGAGATTGAGTTCACTGTAACATTTTTTTGAAAATTCGCTTCCGAAACGCTCTTGCTGGTCCTGGACTTTTGACACTTCAACTTTTATAAACAAAAGAGCCTTTTTTCAATAATTTTTGGGTAAAAGTAAAAGTATTAAATATAAAAAAGTAATTGTCTAATTGTGTAAAATAATTTTAGTGAATTTTCTTTTAAAAAAAATCACTCGTGAGAAGATGGCGGCTTTTGCTTTCGGTCACATTTGGTGAATACCTTCCTTCTGCAAATGGTTTGGATGAGTTCGTTAGACAGGAAAATCGGCGTAGTTTTTCGTGGAAAATTGTGTTTTCTTTCAAAAAAATGTATATCTCCGGAAATAACAAAGCTATGGCAACCAAATGTGGTACGCGGGTTTACATGATAAACAGTCAACTATGTACCAAAATTTAGATCTGTAATTTGGATGAAAAAAGTTATAGACATTTAAGGAAAAAAAATTAGGTGCCACGGATGACCAGAGAAACGCACAAAAACAGAATATTTTGTGTGGATAACAAAAACTATTGTATATTACAGACAAAGCTTAGTTTTTTGGCGCAAAAAGGTCAATAAATGCCAGAAAAATTACTTTGAAATGTTTATAGTTTTTCCTCTTAAAACGCCAAAGTCGCGATTTGAAACGTCAAAATTGGCAACTTTTAGGCAAAGAACCGGAAACGAATACGGGTTATGTAGAGAAAATGTCGCCAAAACCCCTTAAGTTTCAGCTTCAACCGTCATTGCCCCCTTCATTTTACTAAAATATTTTCAGAAAATTAATCTGTTTACTTATTACAGGGTGACGCATTTTGACGGTAAAGCTTAGTATTCCTATTATTATACAAGATAATAGAAAAACTTGTATACGTTAAATATAGAGCATCTTGAGCTGCACCTTATGAAATTATTTCGACAATCACAGGCTGGCCCATAAGTCGTTAGTGATTATATTTCTTTTTTTTTTAATCGAACACCTATTATATTATTGCATTTCCCATCTAATTATATTGCCTGTTTGTAAAAATAATGATATCGCGCATTGTTTTTGAGTTATTTCAATTGTTTCACATTTTTGACACATATAAAAATTGCTACTGCATTTTTACCAAAATATAGCAGACTTCCATGGAAATGACGCGTTCAGGGAGGTTTTCGTTTATATTATTCGTGGAAAAAATCGAGATGCTGTATACAATTTTTTTGTTTCCGTAGAAATCATTGTTTGTAAAATTTTTGTGAAATTTTGGTAATTCATAATAAATGTTTAATAAGTTATTGTAAAAAACATGGTTTCGCATTTTCGTAATTTTTTTTTAAAAGTTTTGTTGAAAATCTTGGTAGGTGGGTAAATAGCTTGAATACGTTCGTTGGCCAGGAAAATCGAACCAGTTTTTTCGGTAACTTTTTAAGTTTACTTTCGGAAAATTTTTGTACTTTTTCACACGATAAAGTTATTTTGATGAAACATGGTAGATTGTTTCCACCATATAGGTTATACTTGTAACATTAAGCTATTAAAAACATTTTCATGAAAATTCACTACCATAGCGCACTTGCTGCGTCCAGACTTTTTGTTTTTGAATTAATCACTTCAAGATGAAAAGTTAGTTTAGCATATTTTTTGTAAAACTAATCAGAAAAAAATTTAATAGCTCATATCGATGTCTAAATTGACGCAATTTTAGATTGTATTCTTCAGACGATTTTAGTGAACTTTCGTAGAAAAAATTTACTAATGGGGAGATCCCGACTTTTGAGTTTTGAAACAATTTTTGCAAATGAGCGGAACTAGGACCCCTAGAACCCATTTCCGAGGTCAGTGTCAGTATATATATATATATATATATATATATATATATATATATATATATATATATATATATATATATATATATATATATATATATATATATATATCACACCGAAAAGTAATGATAAAATTTGGCATGTACCTTCCTTTTGTAAATGGCTTGGATAAATTCGTTAGTGAGGAAAATCGGACGAGGATTTCTGGGAAAATTTTGAGTTTTCATTCGAAAAAAAATTGTATCTCAAAAAATAAAAAGATATGATAACCAAATTTGGTAGGTAGGTTTACGATATAAAAAGTAAACTATACATCAAAATTTAGGTTTCTATGTTACAAGAAAAAAAGTTATAATAAAATATTTTGTGCCAGATCATGTCTATGAAAATTCACTACCATAACGCACTTGCTGCGTGCAGGCTTTTTATTAATAAATAAGATGGAAGTAATTTTTAGGAAAATTACAAGACAGAATAAAGTCCACTTCCGTATATTAGAATCAAGGTTGCTTGAATAAACAATTGTTATTATTATTTCCTAATTATTGAATGAGTTATACAAGTTACATGCTAGGAACTGTGCTAAATGTCATTTTTCTTTCATTGAAATTTAAAACGGAATTTTTTTATAATACATTAATTTACTTAACTACACTACGACTTCTATTACAATAAAAGTTATTTTTTACTATTATTAATACTATTATTAACACATGTATCCGGAATGTTATCCGAGCTATTTGTTATGCCGTGTTCAAATTCACTTTTGCTAGACGTTTCGTCAGACATAGCTGTTGTCTTCTTCAATAGCTGGAATGAAACTGAACGTCCATTTTCAATCCCACACCGTAGTGTGTGGGAATTTGAGGTAATGTGGGGCTTGCACCCACTAAACCCCACTCCAAGGAGTACTGTACCTTGGTCCATCCCTCCGTCAGAATGATTGATCTGGCAACTCCTTTTAAAGAAGCAGAAACTTAACTTCCTTTTCTTGCTTAGTGACATTTCTATTTACCATTTTGCGTTTTGCCGAGTCAACACTTCCAATGAAATCGAATCTCTATACAATTTTCAAAAGTGAGCCGAGTGGGTGGGCGTCGATCAGGATATTTAATTCTACATACATTATGGTCCATTTAAGATGGAAATATCCCTGTAACTTTTGTATTTATGATTTGGTTTTGATGAACAAAATATATATAAAATGAAAAACTCCATAAATGCTGTGACAATGGTTCTCTATCCCACCCGACCAAGGCCTACCAATTGAGGTTTCCTATGTCAAAAAAATGGGGAAATGGGTTAGGGCCAGGAAAAAAATAAGTACGCCACTGCATTCGGCATCACTCAAAATAGATATATACCAAATTTCATTAAAAGAGAAGAATTATTAACTATTTCAGAGGGGTGGCCCTTCTAATATAGACACCCATACAATTTTTGTATTTATAACGATTTTTTTAACGATATCTCAAAAGATAGAAAATAAAGAAGTCTATAGATCCTGTAAAAATGTTTCCTGTGCCTTTCGATCAGGGCCCACCAAAACTATTTTCACAGATAAAAAAATTATAAAAAAGGTTTAGGGTTAGTTTTGGGGGGAAAATAAGTACGCCACTGGATTCGCCATTCTTCAAAACTCTTACCTACCAAATTTCATCAACAAATAACTATTATGACAAACTGTGAAAGTCAACATCTCAAAAGTTGAAGATAAAAGGTTTATAAATGCTGTGAGAAATGTTATATTTGTCTCCTGACCAAGGTTTACTTATGCAATTCTTCTATGTCAAAAATTGTAAAGAATTAAGCTAACAACCTTGGTAACAAGTTTAGTGGTTTTGTCAGAACTTAAGTATGTGTAACTAGTGTTATTTTTTTCGTTGTTACCACGGCTTTCTTTCCTTTCTGCATTAAATAATATTCATAACATAAGTTAAGTAACAGTTTTGAAGAATGGCGAATCTATTGGCGTACCTATTTTTTCGTAAAACTAACCCTAAGCCTTTTTTGTAGTTTTTTGACAGATGAAAATAATTTCAGTAGGCCGTGATCAAATGGCATAGAAAACAATTTTCACAGGATCCATAGACTTCTTGTTTTTGGATGAAATTTGTTATATATCTATTTTTAGGGAGGCTGAATGCAGTGACGTGCTAATTTTCTTTCTAAAAACGGCGCTAATCCTTTTTTTTTTTTGACATAGAGAAACTGCATTAGTAGGCCTTGGTCAGGTGACATAGATAACAGTTTTCCCAATATTTATAGAGTTTTTCATCTTATACCTCTTGATCTTTTGTTCATCAAAATCAAATTATAAATACTAAAGTTGTAGGAGCATTTTCATCTTAAATGGGCCATATTGTATATAACCTTTGGACAAAAAGACAATTTTTTTGTGCCTCTCCTAACACGTAAACCATATAAATTCATCATTTTTAAAGTAACCATTATTTAATTAACAAACATACAAAACTTTTTAACTAACTTAGGTAGGTAACGAAATGTAACAATAGTTATATCTAACATCTAACTTATATTGACGGTTTATAAATTTTTGATGTGGACAATACTTGTTTTCATGGCTACTACGTATAATAAGACATATCATTAAAATATATTGAATAAAACAGATAAATCAAAATAAGTCAAAAACAATAAGACGTGCTTGAAACAGTTGTGGGGTTTTTGATTTTCTTTAACATAACAAAAATATACAGGTGTTCCATTTAAAAAAACTGATCTTTTTGAATTTTAAGTTTCCCAGGTTTGAACACATATTTTAAACATCCGGTGGCGTTTATCTAAAATATTTTTAGGCAGAGCATAATCTTAAGGTTAGTCTTCGCTCTATCACAATATTAAAGTTTTCCCAGCAAAATAAATAATGATAAGAAAGTGATAGTTGTAAATGTGATTTTTTGTATAAAATTCTAATCAATTCAAAAACCATACATTTTACATAATATATCAACCCATAAAAAAGTTTTAGAATTACATGTATAATTCAGAAATCGAATAATACACAGATGTTCCATAAAAAATACCAACTTTGTACTGCCATGCTTTTTTTGCACACTCACTTTTGGAACAGTCCAAAATAATTTTAAAATGCACACTCTTGGTAACCATATAATGTATATATTAAACTTCATAAATTTAGGGATAACTTTAACGACAAACTTACTTTATTCAAACACTCACTCACCATTACAAATTATGGAAGGGAATGGAGGCGTTCTGGGTTATAAGAGGCAACAGCTGCCCAGAATACGATAGTTCTCCATCATAACTATCTCAATGTTTGCTAACTCTCTTTGAAGGACCTCACTTTTGATAAAATCAAGTTCCCTGCTTCATAATTCCAGAGAAAGAAAAAGTTTTGTTTTCGACTTCGGCTGTCTCTTATTCAACCAATGTGCCAATAAGAGATACATCGTTTAACTGACCTATGCCTCGCCTTATGAGGTGCCTTTTATATTAAGAGACAGCTCATATATTCCCTAATATTGCCTAAAAATTTGGCACCGCGTCTCATTTATTTGCAAAAGCTACTAGTTCCTGAAAAATCGGATTATGATAGAAAAAGTCTGGACGCAGCAAGTGCGTTATGGTTCTTTTATCATAGAAATATAAATTTTGGTATATAATTTCATTTTAATATCGTAAACTTACTTACCAAATTTGGTTACCATAGCTTTTCTATTTTTTGAGATATTTTTTTTCCGAAAGAAAAGCAAACATTTTCCCGGAAAACATGGTTCGATTTTCCTGGATAACGAACTTATCCAAGCGATTTACAAAAGGAAGGGACATGCCAAATTTTATCAAATATTACCACATGCTACCTTTAATTTATACACTTTTTGAGTTATTAAACGTCGAATATGTTAGTAAAACTAGTTACTGTAAATATGGAAAAGTTAACTTTATGAAAGTAAGCTTTAAAAATAACAGCTACTACGTTTAATAAGTGACATTTCGACGAAATAATCAAAATGGTTTACAGTGAGGAAGAAAAAGTCCAAATGTTTACTTGTTATATAAAAAATAAAAAATAAAATAAACATGAGGCAAAAAAAGCATATAAGGTGTTATATCCAAATCGCCCAACACCATGAGAAAATACGTTCCAAAATATTTACCGAAAGGTGAATAATACGTCCAGTTTTGATAGAAAAACGCGTGTAGTTTAAGCAAACCAGGAAGCACAGCTAGATATACTGCTTCATTTAAAAGGTAAGCCCATCCATATTTATTCACGACTAGACTTTTGAATTATTGTATTATTTTTTAGAAAAGTCTGAATGTAGTATAAAAATACGCGACGCAGCAGCAGTGCTTTGTGGTAGCGAATTTTCATTAAATGCTTCAAATTTGTATAACTCAATTTTCTATAAACCTAGAAAAATGAATTTTGGTGCGTAATAAGGTATTTACGAGGGCAACATGTCAACCAAATTTCATCAAAGTAACTGTGTTATTTTTTGAGTTACAAATTTCCTTTCCGAAAAATATTTCTTTTTTTTTAGGAAAACTGGTCCGATAGGGCTAGGTAACGAACTATTCCAAGCTATTAATAAAAGTAAGGTTCTTGCGGAGTTTCATCAAAATCTGTTAATAATTTTAAAAATTCAAACGGACCTAGCTTTCGGGTTCTAGGGGCCCAAGTTCCCGCTCATTTGAAAACATTTTTGCAAAATCTCACTTTCGATACCTCTCTAATAGCGATTTTTTAAAATAAAAATTCGTTAATAGTCCAGTCGAAGAATTAGGTAAAAGTTATTCCAAAACGTACGTTAAAAAATAACAACTACAGACTATATCAAAGTTTACCCGTACGAGTTTTAACAGAGGCCCATAAAAGGAAAAGGCTGGACTTTTGCCGCCACATGATTCAAAAGTTGAATAAATATCACGATTATTTTCTTAAAATATTGTGGACTGATGTATCATCTTTTTCTACGGTAGAAGTTTTTAATATAAAGAATTGGAGGTCGTGAGAAAAGAAGCACAACAGAGAAAGATTGGTAACACAAGTGCAAAGCGTTTGGTGTGAAATTTTTAGAAACAAAATTCTTGGACCTATGTTTTATCATTATACTTTCACTGGAGTAACATATTTGGAAATATTAATCCCAGAAGTAAAAAATATTGTTTTACCGAATTTTCCGGAAGCCGAACCTGATGATATGATTTGAACGCAGGATGGGGCAACTCCGCGGATTATCCTACCGTTCGAGATAATTTGAATAGTGTATTCCCAATATGGATAGGGGATAATGGAACTATTAAATGGACACCTAACAGTCCGGATTTGACCCCTATGGATCCATTTCTTTGGGGAATTGTAAAACTGACTTTTATTTTGAAAACGGGCAACTTTTTCGACTTCAAAGAAGTAGACCTTTTTTTGTGAAACTAAATGGGCTTTCTTTATTTTTGTTCGAAAATGTGCACACAGGGTGGAAAAAAATATGGCCATATTAATGAACCAGTGTTTCTGTCGGTGGCGCCACCTAGCGGCAGTGGTGAAATTGATTCGTCATCGTATTCCCCATGATGCCTAATAATACCATGCCACATTGCATAATAATATGTTAATATGTTGAACCAGTTTCAAGATATTTGAAAAAAAGTTTTAAGAAAAATTATGTAAACACCCTGTAAAACGAAAACGTGTAACATGTTGAGCCCAATCGCTTTATTTTTGTGCCTATCCCTTAGCTAATGTCCAATTAATTATGGGTCACCTATATATATATATATATATATATATATATATATATATATATATATATATATATATATATATATATATATATATATATATATAGTACCGTGGGACACAGGTCACAAAATGATTAGACGTAATCCAAATTTTAATGGATCCAGTGACTTAAATACAACAAAAGTGAAAACATTGGCACCTTCATTCATAAATGAGAGCACGTGATTTAAATACAGCCAAGTTTGTTCTTGTTTAATCAATTGTTTTTATCATTTGTTATCACGTTTTCATGCATACCTAATTATTCAACAAAATATACCGTATGCTAGTATTTTTATTAATAGAATTTTAATATGTAATGAAATTAATATAATTATAACCTTGAATTAAGTTTTCCATTGACGGTTGCTTTTTTGTAGAAATCATAAATAATTCAAATCAAAGTATATCATATGTAAAAATTGGTAATTTATGTGTATATGTTGTGGTTCATTGGTTTTTAATACACAGTGTGGGTCTCGGGAACAGTTAATTAATATTACTGATTAAGCGAATGTAAATTTTCTATATGATACTTATGCTAATTCAAAAGAAACAGTTTTGCGAAAATTTTCTTAGATAGGCACCACACGGCTTATTGATGTGAACGCGACTTTTGAATTTTGAAAAAATTTCGTCACATGAGGGAAACTATAGGCCCGCTGGAATGCACTTCCAAAGTCAGTTTTACACTATATGTTCATATACACAGTGGGCAACAAATGTATGGAATAAATTCATTTAAATTTGAGTGATGTGTGTTTTGACGAAATGTTCGGACATGTCAACTCTAGTTTCCAAAAATACACATTTTTGCACAAACTTCACGTTTCTCCCACGCCGGCTTTTCAAATATGACGTCATCGACATTTTTTTAATGACAACCCCCGTTTTTATTTTATTATGATAGATCATTGAATTGCCTACACGGTACCATAAAACTTTCATACCTCACATTGTTAACTTTTCGAATGAAAGTCATTTAAGGAGTGGAAATTATAAGTTCTACATATTCAAAACAACAATCAAAACATAACTGATAAGATAAGATAATATCCTGTAAATAAAATGCCCAAAATTGTATCCACGGATAGGTACTAATTAATAATACAGAAGAATCAGGTGCACGTCGTTGTCAAATGACAAATAATATAGATCTATTTTGAAAGTTAGCTAAGTATGGCATAAGTGAGTGGTGGACGTGCCACCACCTAGTTGCGGAACCAAGTAGTATGTTGTCACGCCAGCTCCAAATAACACAAAGTGTTAAAAAATAGAGACTGTATACAAGTAACTAACTATTTAGTAAATTGTCAACCCTGGCCCATTTCTACCCTAATATAGGGACAAAGTATGTAAGGCTAGATGCATTCTCGCAACAATTAGAACCGTAGACCGGTTTAGCTCTCATTAGAGCTCTTCAGTACGGCATACTAATTGCAGCAAAAATACATTGTTTTTGTTGGATTCAGGAGGGGGAAATGCTCATGCAGACCCCATTCACGGCCCCGTAGGTCCCGTGGGATATCGAGGTACTGTGGGATATCGAGGTACTGTGAGATTGTACTCATTAAAACCCCCTCCCTGGGAGTACCGGACCTTAGTCCATACCTCCGTCGGAAAGAATTACACACAATGACTTTTTTGGGTATGAATGTTTCCATTCTGTTTTTGCCGCGGGGGCGTTAGCGGGTAAGTATAAGCTTTGGACGCTTATGCTTGTGTGGAAGTTGCTCGTCTTAGTCGGTTGCACTACGGAGAAGAGCATTTGGGTGAGAAGCGGCTTTTGCGAACTGGGTTGTTGATAGTTGAGTTATAAACTCAAGTATCGAAGGCATTTCCAGATCAGAGTGAATCTGACTGTTTCGGACAAACCATGGCGCTCCGGTAACCATTCTCAGAATTTTGAAAAAATTCACCTATAAAGTAATACGGCTATAGTAGCCAGCCTTTCAAGACTAAGTGAGTGGTGGACGTGCCGCCACTTAGTTGCGGAACCAAGTAGTATGTTGTCACGCCAGCTCCAAATAACACAAAGTGTTAAAAAAATAGAGACTGTATACAACTAACTAACAATTTAGTAAATTGTTAGCCCTGGCCCATTTCTACCCTAATATAGGGACAAAGTATGTAAGGCTAGATGCATTCTCGCAACAATTAGAACCGTAGTTGTATACAGTCTCTATTTTTTTTTAACACTGTGTGTTAACACCCGGGTACCAAATTTGGTTGCCATAACTTTGTTATTTCCGGATATATAAAAAATTTCCGAAAGAAAATAGAGAATTTTCTGCGTAAAACTAGTTCGATTTTCCTCGCTAACGAACCTATCCAAGCGATTTGCGAAAGGAAGGTAGTCACCAAAATTTTTTTTTCGGAGATACAAATTTTTTTTGATAGAAAACCCAAAATCTTCTAGGAAAACTGGATCTCACAAGTGACTTTTTCGTTCGCTAAAAGATGCAGCTCTATATCTTTTGTTTTTAATAATTTTACGTCGAAAATCTTGAAGATGTACACATAAATAAACAAACATCTTTAATGCGATCCATTTTTTTGTGTAGAAACCGGTCTACCTCTAAATGTTTATATAATAATAATTTGCAAGTCACGTTTGGGAACATAAATTTTATATGTGGTTTGGGGAATGAATAACTTATGGAAAGTGTAAAGTCACCTTTACTTTTTTTTTGTTTCTATAGATTCCTCTACGAGTCTACGAATTGCCATACTCAACGTATAATATTTACAATGAGTTGGCGATTTTCTAATGCAGGATTTGTCCTAGATGTACATATTTCAGGAGATACTATCTTCCATACAATCTTTAAAACTCTGGACGCAAGTATGTTATCATAATGAATTTTCATAAAAGTATTTCAAGTTTTGGAAAACAACAAAAGTTATGGTAGCGAGTTTTCGTTAAAATGTTTTTAATGTCAAATATATATTGTTCTTAAAAGGACATTTGGTTGGCAGTATAACTTATATAGTAGTAACAATGTACCACACTTCATTAAAATGGCTTTGTTATTTCAAGAAGTAGGAATATTTTCCGAAAATAAACTTTAACAGTTCCAGAGAAAAATGGTCCGATTTTCCTGGCCAAAGAACCTCTGCAAGCTATTTACACACCTGCCAAGATACAATTATTGACACTTAGTTTCATGACCCAAGTAGAAAACAAAAGTTTTATGACATTTTGCAAAAATTTCTTTTCAAAAATTGTCCATTTTTTTTTTGCCGAAATTGCCTTTAGTAATGTTAGACTATATCTTTTATATATATTATATTTTTCACAAAAATTCGACGACTTTTATTTAACTACCAACATTTTACAAAAATGTTACAATAAATGATTTCTATGAAAACACTAACACGGCCACTATTTGAGAGCGCCTGTATACGACAGCCCGATTTTTTAGACGAGTAATACAAACCAAAACTCTTTGAATGCGTCATTTCCATGAGGCTCAGCTTTCTATTGGTACAAACGCCTTTTTGCGATTTGTATTATGTGTTTGTGCAATGTGCCAAAAACGTGAAAAGTTGCAAAACAAATGAAATAACTCAAAAACGATATCAATTTTTTCTCTTACAAACATGCATTATAATTCAATGGAAAATGCAAACATGCAATAACATAAACGGTGTTCTATTTTAAAAAGAAAGTGTGTATCAACAACGACTTATGGGCCAGCCTGTGATTATCAAAAAAGTTTTATAAGATGCAGCTCAAAACACCCTGTAAGTAGCGTATTGAATTTTTGCTCGTATCTTGGACGAGTTCGTATATCAGCTATATAGACATTTTTTCCCGCACAAATATACCAAAATATTTTTGAAAACGCTATATTTTTATCAGGATAGTTGGAATGAGACTTTACATGTGGCTAGAAATGGTGTAAATAAACCCATGTTATGAATTTTAACTAATTTGGTACACAATATTTAGAGTTTTTTCCAAATTTAAAATAAAATCTGAGCGACATGCGTTGAAACGACTTGGTTAAGTGGTTAAGTCGAATGCGTGACAGACACAGTAGTTAACTGCCACACGTAGATTCATACAACATGTATAAACCGTACATCAGCGGTAACAAAACTAGATAAATAACAGGCATAAAACATACTACCCGAACTAACAATCGTGAAATCGCGACCACAAATATCGCAAATTACAGACGACATGAAGTTCATAATTTACCAAGTGATTGTTATTTAGCTGAGGGATTTTAAAAATACACTATATTTGTAGCTTGATGAACGGTCCCAAATACAGTTTTAGTACAGCATAGATATATTATGCTGTGGTTATAGACTGAAAGTCTAGCATAATGTGGTATAAATGTAAACAAAATCAAGTCAAGTCTCTATAAAAATAATTCTAAAATAGTTTCTTTTATCTTTAAACTGAAACATAAGACGTCATATAGTATAGTAGTATGGTATAGTATGTTTATTGATTTAAATTTTACACTATGTTCAACAATTAAACATAACCGAAACGGTCGTTGAATGCGTTTCAGTGGCAATTCTACTATTTCTGTAATTAATTGTTACATATACTTTTAATATAATATCCCGGTCATGAAGCCGATGTCAATTATTATGTAACTAAAACGTTAGTTAACGTATCCTTAGATAGCTCAGTGGTAGCTTGCTTATGTTCTACGCAAAAGCTTGCGTGACCG